>JAOXXN010036234.1:0-26850 GCA_026770055.1 Myrmophylax atrothorax | reverse complement strand
TGTCTCGCTGTGGGGACAGATGTCAGTGAAATCAGTGACAGCCGATCATGCTGATCCCTCACATAATCATGGGAGAGCTCATCCCGTGGTGACACTGAGCCTTGGAACCCGCCCGTGGTGCTCAGGAGAGGGTGACAAGAGCAGGCAGACACAGACATGGACAATACCTGTGTTTGACAACACCAGTGCCTGTTCAGCAGCACAGCACATCTCAGGGATCAGACAGTGACGAAGGGGAAGGCAGAGCAGCCACTGGGGGGGCTGCAGGTGCCACGGAGGGGCCGTGTCACCCACTCCACGTGAAGGACAACTGAAAGTCACACAGACAGCTCGTGTGAGTCCTGCGCAAGGTTCACATGTGCTTGAAAATGAGACTGGTTTCCTGGGGTTTTCCTGCTTCTTGTAATGCTCTCATTCCAAACTGATCCACCACCTCTGTTCACATCTGTCCCATTTTGGGTTATATTCAACATCCCAGTTGCTGACAGGAGACAACAAAGTGCAGTTGCACCCACTGCAGAGCTCAGACATTATCTCTCCAGGAGAGAGTGACTCAGTGCTAATTAGAATGATGGGATCTCCTCATCTCATTTGAAAAATCTATTCCTGTTGGACAAAAAAAAGCACATTCTTCTCAGCATTCAACAGTTCCTGTTTATTTTTTCTCCAATGTCTTGTGCCAATTGTTCCACGTGCTCCGTTTTCATATTTAAGAGAAGCAGCCAATTATTTATGGTGTGGTTTTTCCAAATAGACAAGGATTTGGCTTAGTTAGGTCAGCTTTCTAGGTGCATTCATCTTTGCTTGCAGGATTTCTGTACCTGTGCTCAAAGCACCACATAAGCAGACCTACAGCTAACTCAGCTGGGCATGTTACACATTCCATTGTTGGCACAGCTCAAGATGACCTGAGTTACACCAGAAAAATCGAGTTTTTCCACTTTTATGGCCGTAATTTAAAAGCCCAAGTGAAAGCTGTCTCACAGTTCTATGTGAGACTAGGACACGTCCCTAAACACACGTGTGTGCAAGTGGGATTTCTGTCAAGTGACACAAACACAATGCCAGGACTACAAACTGGACTCCACAACCAGGTATTCCTAACTCACGGAGTTGTGTTCTGCAGGTTTGTCTCTCAACTGCCCCCTTCCCTCTTGGCATTAGAGTGTGCACAGTATTTCCCCAGTGATGCTAGTGCCAGCAGGAACCTCATCTAAGATCGGTGCATTTAAAAAAGGACATTAATTCCTCATTATACTCGGATCAGACTGTTTTCGAGGCAACATCCTGACTGAGTCAAAGTACCTCATTAGAGCTGCCATGCATACTGTTGTTTAACATCATGTGCCATTTTTCTTGGGAAGGTGCATTTACATAAACATTTCTAATCACAGAGAGACACAGTATAATAATTTATGACTTTTAGGTAATATGTCATATGAATCTTAACATATGGCATTACACTGTATGATGGCAACCTTGGCTCTTCCAAGGGAACCTGGACAACATCCAGTGAGATGTGAATGAGCCAAAGGCAATAGAGAACCATATCCACGCTAATCCAGGTTTACACCTTTCATTCAGCACTCCAAGGTTCCACCAGATGGTTTTGCACAAAAGCATCAATGCCAGAAATCATTGTGCAGACTCACCCAGTTTTCAGACATAGTACTTGAGAAGGCTCTAACATGACAATAATCCTGCTAAATGGCACCAGCAATTCAAAGGTGCAAGGAATGGTCCTCAGCCTTTGCAAGAAGAAGCCAAAACATGACTTGAGAGCTTTGCTGTTGCAGGTCACAGCCCCTTTGTTTTGCAAGGGCAGTTCAGAGCAGGTTCCATCTACTGCACAGCCATTACCCCACACAAGGATAATCAAGTACCAATCCTGGAACAACGCTTGCCAGCTGGAGTGTCCTGGGCTCCACAAGAACCAGCAGAACTCTTTATTTACAACTAAACTTCCTCAGATGCCCACAAGGAAATTCCCTCCAAGTTTGCAAGGATACAGTAGTGAGCAAAATGATACGTTCAATGCATCAAAGTAACATAGCTGGATTTCAGAGACCATAAACAGCTGATGCCAAAATAAAATCATCTCTCTACAAACCCAGCGCCCACACCACCTTCTTAAACCATCTTAAGGGAGTGCAGACACGGTCAGTCACCAGAGCTGGAGATAACAGACACGGATGTGTTACCACTTCCACCACGCTTTTGTTCTTCCACATTCGAGAAATGGTCCTTGGAAGTTCACATAAACATTCCCAGTGAAGTGCTCAATCTCAGGTCACCTGCAAAGCCTACACCTGGATCAACAGACAGCATCTGGCAGAGTCTCCATCTCTGCAAACTGTTAAGAACTGCACAAGGCAAAATGCCAAAGCAATTGTTGCTGAGGTGATTCCAGTCCCAGGAGTGATTCCCACAGTTTGTCTGCACACTGGAGTAATGCCACAGGTTGGAGTTTTCCTGGGGAATGGGTGGGGATGGCGTTTGGTGCTCCGGTATTCTGGCATGAGCAAGGAGATCCTCCAGGAAAGCATTTTGTAACCATTCCTGCTCTTCAACACGCCCAGCCCCATCCCTGCCCCGGCATTCTTACTCCAGATGGTACCATGTGCCTGGAGTAGCAGAAGGGTCTCTTTGTGTAAGGTACCTCAAAATGTCATCTCCCTGGTCCTCACTGCTGCCAGCCAAAGGGGACATGCCCCTCATGTGACACATACCAAGAGCACATATGTCAGCTTTTTATTTCCTAAAAAAAGCCACTTTTTTTCTCCACAGCAGCACATGCAGGATGAGCCAGCTGTCAGAGAAATACTGTTTTCAGCTTCCTGCCCTGCATGTAGGTTGAACAAAACAGCTTATTGACACATTGTTCCAGGAGTGTGAGGAAGAAGAAAGGAAAGGTTTAACTTTTGCTGTTAGTTCCCAGTTCCTTTGTGGCAGACATAGCTCTGTCAGACACAATGGCTTTGTTACTGCATGTTCCAGGCAGGGCTCAAGCTTTGAATATTCAGCAGGGCTCCAGGCTAGTGATTCTGTTGCAGCTACATTTCTTGTCTTCCAGGAAGCCCTTGACAAAGGTCACAAACAATTTGCTCGTTCCTCTTATTAAAATAAAGATGGAAAGCATTGATGATAGCTCTGCCCAGCAGCTAACTTCATCATCTGTAGCAGTTCCAACATATGCTTGTGAGATAATGAAAAATATAGCATTAAATGCAGTGGCAGATTGAATCTTGTTTCAGGGTAAATATAGTAAGTCATTTTTTTTTCCTCCTCATTTCCTCAGAACCTGTTTAGCATTAGACTGTTAATATCATCACTGATACATGACAAAACCATTGCATAATATACTGCATTTGAAGCCAGCCCACCCATAAAAGTGAGCAATGACAAAGTATGAACATTACTCAGGCACTGATAGTAATGAAGTGCTCCGAGCCAGCCCTTTCTGGATGTTTCCATTTGCACACCTTCAAAGAACGTGGTTTTGCACCTCAGCCACCTGCCTGCTAAGCCAGGGTCAGGTCAGAATATCTTCAGACCCTATGGAGGTCCTGCAGCTTCACCCATGTCCTTGGACCTGCAGTTGGCCGCTGCTGCCCTGCTCAGTGCCTAATGTTTCCTCAAACTGTGTTCTTGTCAACATGTAAGGCAGCTGATCTATCTTCTTCTGGGAACCTTAATGAGAAGCCCAGACTTTGTAGACCAATGGCACCTTGAGGAGAACCGGTCAGGCAAACTCTCGGGACGCTTCACCGCTGCTCTGTGGCATTCCTCTCCAGGCCTCTCTCCTGGCCTGGGCCCATCTCAACAGCCAAAGGCCTTTTGCCTGCAGAAGCTCCTTCAGCACGTTCTCACACCTCTCTCTCCTTACAGCCAACAATTCCAACACACATCTCCAGAGAGCCACCTGACAGATGCCACCACACACGTCTAACCATGCTGCTCTTTCCATACTGGTCTCCTGAGAGGGGCACTGCTGCCCCTAATCCTGCTCATGGCCTCTTCCCTCCTCTGTCCATGTTTGCCATCTTTTCTGTGCCTTGCACAAAGCTTCCCTGCCTTTGTAAGAAATAAAAACAAACAAAACCACCCTAAGGGAACTTGAAGCAGCATAGCTGAACTTCAGTCCTTTTCTGAACCTTTAAAACAGTATTTACACTAAAACAAGCAGTAAGTTTTGAGTTCTCTGATACAAAAAGCCCCCATGAAGAGAGCCAGAGCACTCTGGACTGGCCACGCAGCAGTAACAGCGGCAGTTCCAGGTGTCTGCGTTGTCCCTCCTGCTGTTTTTTCAGCCCATTCCAAGTACATGTTAGCGCTAGTGGAAGACAACCACAGAAAATACCAGAAGCCCAACTAATACTCGGGCCGTTACGGACAAGCATTACCGTACAAAGGCCGAGTCAGGGCACCTACAAACACTCCAAGGCACCTCTGCACTCCTTCCAGCTTCTCCAATAGCTACAGGGAAGAAGGTTGATGCAAGGAAGAGTGAGGAACTGGCCAAGCCTGAGTGACAATGCAATCACACAACCATCAGTAAAATGATAATCTATCGCCAACTGCTGCTCCGACCCCCTCCTATCAACAGCTGGCCAGTGACCTTACACCACTTCATAAGTTATTTTTTCCAACATCTATTTCAGATGTTTCTGTCCCTTTAAGCCACTCCTGCTAGTAGCCAAGTAGGTAATTTTCTCTTTCCACCTGCTACGTAAATTGACTGATCACAGGCAAACAGAAGGCTGGTTCCCATGCTGGGGAGGAAGAAAATCTGCATCAACCACTCTTTGCAACACTTGGGTTTCACAAAGGTTCCACCAGTGTCAAACCTCCAGCCTATGCTCCAGGTCCAAACTTAGTTTTCCTTTGGCCAAAAGGGAACAAGCTTTCACAGGGCTTTTAAACTCCCTGCAAGTCACAGCATGAGGAACACAAAGATGATTTTCTTTATTTCAGCCTAACACAACAAACATTCCATCAGGCACGCAGAGCTACACAGATGGCTCCCGAAGGGAACGGACCATCTTTCAAGGGCCAGTTGCAAAGTGACACCATCACTTTGTCACTTCAGACTCCCACTTAAGGCAGAGTTGGAAGTTCTTCATAAAGCAGCATTCTGCAGATGGCAACGTTTACACATGATGTATATCACCTTTAGGGAACCACTGAGGTTGTACAGTGTTAAGGATGTCCCTGGCACTGTCATCCATCACAAGATCAAAGTGAGAAAGTTAACCACTTAGGTGGCAACTCAGTCAAGCTCCCTGTACTTTGCCAAGAGGTATGGAAAACTCTCCCACACTCATTGAGCCCAAGGATCACTGGGACACCCCATGAATGCTGAAGCACTGTGCTCCCCAACTCAAACAGAATGACTTCACATTACAGACTACTCATCTACTCACAGAGCCTGTCCAGACAAAACAAAGGCACATCCCTTTTCTGATGTCCCCCCGTGCTGATTCTCCCACCTGAGAAGCTGAGGAGGTGCTGGTTTTTGACCCCAGGAACTTTGAGAAACTCTTGGACATCCACATCCTGTCAGTGGGGCCTTCGGAGGTCAACTGCTCCTCAGCCCAGGAGCACCACTGTGACATGAGCACCCTGCAGCTGGTAGCTGTCCAGCAGGCCCCTAAACGAAGCTGTATCCCTGCAGAGTCCCACAGGAGCTCTGGATCAGTACAGGTGCCGCTTTGCCAGCAGGTCCCTCCCTGGACACCTGCAAGGTGCTGCAAGTTTCACAGACACAGGAGCCAGCAGCAGGATCTCACATCCTCAAAGAAGGATGCAGACACTCCTCTTCCTCCCCAGGCACTACACACCCAAGCTCAAAATACCCAATAATTCTTTTGAAGCATTTTGGTTGAAAACGTTCATTTTATCACCTAGACACACACTCCCCCAGCCTGTAAGGACTGCAGAACACCTCTACAGGCCAGTTGCAGCTGGATGGCCCCAGCTGAGTGGGAACGCTTCCAGCTGTTCAACACCGTGCATGGATCACACACAGATCACCCAAAGCACGACTCCAGCAGCTTATGGCCATGTGAGGGTCAGCATTACAGCAAGGCTCAGGACAGCTGCTGCAGAGCAGCACCAGGCCAGGGCTCATTGAGCCTTTCCCAAGGAGAACGGTGGCAGTGCCTGTCACACACCACGGCAGCAACAGGTAAGGCAGAGGCCTCACCTGAACGATACCAACACGTGAGTGTAACACCATCAGACACACACACTACCCGTAGCACACAGTGGGCCTGCCTTCACTTACATTCCTAAGTCAGGCACTACCTGACTCCCAAGTCTGACTACTTCAGAAGTAAACCTTTACCATTAAGGACTGAAATCCAGCCTGTCATGAGCAGCAGCACAGCTGGTCCATATAAAAACAGACAGGTTAAAAAGCTGGATAAGCTCACTTTTCGTACTCGTCACTAAAGCTCCTTATCTCAAGGCAGCAGCATTCACCCTCTCAGTCTGCCTTCAGGTAGTAAGTCCTTCTTTAAGTTCTGCTGTGGCCTCTTCCTCTCTCAGCTCCTTGTTCTCCCTTCCCTCCTCCCACTCAGTCCACATAGCAAAAAAAACCCAAACAAACAACACAAAACCCACAATAATCTTTCCATCCCTCCTGCAAGCATGTGTTTATCTCTTTATTTTTAAATGTTACAGCTTCCCAACATCTGTCTCGGTGTGGTATAATCTTACTGATGAAATATTTCATGTTTTCCTTGAGCCCTCATCAATATGTCTCCATGTTATCAGCTTAGCAGATGGAGACACAGAAGGAATAACCTCAGCTTACCTGGCTGATTTCTTCTTAAGCACATAGTTACTATACTCCTGGACAAGAAGCACAATTATTTTAGCAATGCAACACAGTATCTCTCTGTAGCAAACTAAATGCTCCCCCCTCTGATAGCATGTATGTCTAACAGCACTGCAGTCTTCCCCTCGGATTCTCCAAGTTCTTGTCACTGAACACTACTATTTCCAACCTCATTTCATACAGACTGAGTATTTCAGTGAGACACCAGGGCCACCAGAAAAGCCATCAGGGTAGCCAGGAACTGCACCTCCTTTTTCCATACTAGACCCCACTGGTACTGGGATCTCCACTGCCCTTATCCTTAAGTACCGAATGAAACGTCACCAAGACGCCTCCAGAATCTCCAATCTGCCATGACAGTGTACAATGCACATAATCCAAAAAACCACCACCAAATCAACACTTTTCCCACTTGCACTTGATGTTTTGGAGGTTCCTGTCTTCTCCATGTAAAGTAAACATCCCAGTGATTACAGTGAAATTTTCTTACAATCATTTCTCCACCGTGGAACACAGACTCCAACAGCCTGCCTTCCCTTTGGCACAGCTGGACTTTGGGTTAGCCCTCCAACGTAACCAAAGACACTTGACCATGACATTACCCATCACCAGAGCCCCCATGTGTGACTAGTAAGAGCAGGCAGGTGTAGGTGTCCTGGCTTGACTGTCTGGCTGTTCCTGCGGCACAGAAACACTGCTCTGCAGTCTCACCCTCAGCAGCCCTGATGTGAGCAACACAGTGACCATCACTTACTGCTCACTGTGGCAGGTACCAGTGCAGGCCAGCACACTTGTCTGCACCTCCACGGACACGTCCCCTGTCCCCTGTGCCAGCACCAGCCCTGCCCCAGGAGGGCACAGCCCCGGGTGCAGAGCCATGTGGGCAGTGCTGCTGGGGAACCCCAGCTGCAGAGTCAGCACGCCTCGAGCCCAGCATGCCACAGCTCAGCCCAACACATCAGGGAATGAGTGCTCAGCTGAAGGGTATTTGCTCTATGTTAGGCTGGGGGGAAGGGTTTTATTTATTTGGTTTATAATCCTATCTGAATAAAGGTAAACACATAGGGATTATAAATGAAATCAATCTGAATCAGAATAGAATGGGGGTGGGAGAAAAAACATCTCAAGAGGGTCAGGAGATAATGAAGATTATACCTCAATATTGGGATTATGATGTTAGTTCTTTATTTCAATAAAACTGGATAGAGATCTTTTATATCAGGGACAGAGCTTAGCTTTAAGGACAAAGTAATCTTCTGGGAATTATGCACACAAGCTCAACATCATTTTTATTGGATGGCTGATGAACTGGAAAACTCCAGGATAGCCTGGTTTTAATTTGTAATCTTAATTTTCATATAAATCAGTACAGTTGGACGAAGGGGGGCAGATGTAGAGGGACTCTGATGCTGTGCTAATATTGCAGCATTAAGACAGCACATGCATTAAGGCTACAACTGTAACTCGTCTAATATCTGATCCTGTCTTTCTGTCTATCCATCTGTCTTCCATCTTGACATCCACCTATCACTTCCCCACCAAAAAATCTCAACAATGACCCAAAAGCACAAGAGGTTCAGTGAAAGATTTCATCCACCAAGGAGCATCCACAAGACACTCAACTAACACCTATCTGCTCACCAGCTAGCAGGTTCAGAAAGGCTCCATGTCCTGGGATCAACTCCATCCTGACCATCTGTTTGAAAACAAACCAAGCAGTAAGGGACAACAGTCTATTTGCGATTTTAGGGCTGGACTCACCAAAACATGCTGCTGAACCCTATGGGCAGTGAAGCCCTGACCGCCAGCTGGGCTGAGGGGACACAGGTTGGGCAGTAATGGTGCAGAGACTCACGTGCCTCAAACCTTTCATGTTGTACATCTTCCATTTCTACAGTGAGATGCACCTTTTTCTGAGGCATGGGAGAAGTTCCTCCTCAGTCCCAGGAATATTCTCTATGGCATTCAGCTCCTGCCAAACCCCACTGCACACAGCAACAGTCAATGGAAGGCTCAGCTTAAAGGCCCACATCCCAAGTACGGGATAGAGGTTAGTCCTCCCTGATGCTGGATGGTCCCTATCAGCAGGACACCTACAAGAGAGCCCAACTGGCCTCATAGGACATGGGTCATGTTTACGGTCACACAGCTGCTGGGGCTGTCCTATTAACATGCAGGTCAAATTCCTGGCCTCTGAGACATGGAGACTTCAACCCACAGCACTGATGGAACAGCTGCTTTCATAAAGGCAGCAGTAACCGAAGGAGCCCCCAGAATTCTGTAGCACCTGAGTATCAAAACAAGATTTCCAGGGGGAAATTGAAATGCCAGTAAGATTTGTATTTCCTTCCACAGACATCTCACAATCCTAGCCTTTAAAATATGTCTTATTGTATTGGTGCTGAGGCAGAGAAGAAAGAACCACCAAACTTCTCCTTCCACTCCCCAAATATACAGCAACTGTAAAACACAGAGAATGGGGCACAGCCAGCTTTTATGATCTGGCTGATGGCAAAATGGTGAGTGAACGACAGAACAGAGTCTGATCGACTTGTACATAATCCTAAAGAATAAATTTCTTTATTTTACCTCTGTCAGGAATGCCTTGAATCAACTCCCACTTCTGCTTTTATTTCCAAGATGACATGGTGACATGCTGGCAGAAATACTGTGCAAGCGAGCAGGACAAGGGGCTCATTTCCCTTTCCCTGTTCCTCCTCCTCCTCTCCTCTCCACATACACGTCTCCAAATTCTTTCCCCACCTCAATTCTTCACTCAGAGCCAACAAGTCACTGAAAGGAGCGAGCAGCAGCCACAGCCGAGCAATAAATCACCAATGAGCCTGGCAGGAGTGTGGAAAATCATGCCCGATTTAATGCCATTGCATCAAAGCAGGAGATAAAGAGAGATGTGATGACACCTCATTCTGGGCTTCCAAAAAGCCTCCAAGTGCCTCACCAGATCTCCCAGGAATATTAGGTAGTTGAGCACAGACATTCTGGCTGCAAGGTAGTCAGAGGGACGAAGGGAGGGGCAGGGGAGAGATTAGGATCAAATGGTCAATTAATATAATGGCTGGAGATTAACAAGGAGGTGCCCCAAGACACTAAGACCAGAGTTATTTACAGTCGTTAGGCTTGATTTAGAGAAGAGGCAGAGAAATGAGGTGATGACCTATGCAGATAATACCGACTCATTTGGATTAGTCCAATCTAGAGACGACTGCGGGGAACATAGAAGAGGCAAAGACAGAACAATTACAGCAACGAGCAAGTAAAGCAATGAGCACTGGAACCAGTAAAGGAAACGTTCTTGTGCCAAATTCCAGAATTCCAGAGACTACTGCAGATTTGAAAAGCCAGGCAGGCTTTTAGGACAGCTGGACAAGGAACTTGTCTCTCCTAAGGATAAAGACACAGAAGAACAGAAAAGCAGTCATACTGAAACCTGGCTCGACACAAATGTGACCACAGGTTCCCTGTAAAGGGCTTGGATTTTTTTCCTTCAATGACACACTCGTTACAGAAAATAGAGAAGGTGCTACTCAGCAAGGCTGAAAGGCAGCCACACCAAAATCCAGTATCAATATCCTCTTTTTGCTGTTTATCCTTCAAACTCATTGTACCCAACTTTATCATTTTTAGAAATAAAACTAGGACAATTACACATTTTTCCATATCAGACAGTTGCCACAAGGAAGACTTTCTACTTTTGTTTAAGAACAGCTCTCAAACATACTGACTGACACTTGGTTTCACTACTCAGTCTCTGTCACTTTGCCCATTCTGGAATAATTTTTTTTTTATTTTTAATGTTTTCCTGGAATATTCAGGCTGCATATCATCAGCAAGACAACAGAGGATTGCCACATCATTCAGAGTAATGTTCTCATGTTTCTGCTGCATTACTTCCTGACAGCACAAGTATACACAACGTATGAGACTTCCAAGACATTAATTTTATCACCATGCTATATCCAGGTATCTATGGATCACCAGTGAAACTAAATGAACAAGTCAGAAAAGCAAGTCTAAACTAAAAAGTAAACAGAGGAAATTCAGTGGAGAAATGGAATTCCTTCCAAAATGACCACTTGTTTCTCATTCGAAGGACAGAAGTGAAAGCTTCTTAGTGGTGGAAAAATATCCATTTTCTATCAGTTTTTTACAGTTTCCTGTGTTCCGGTTGTTTCCAAACATTTTAACTTGTTACCAAGTTAAGAAAAGATCTCCTGGCTCCTCTGCCTGCAGTTCTTAGCCCATCACACAACTTGTCAGCTGTGACCAGGCCCTGAGCTCCATCCTCAGTGACACCCCAGAGCCCCAGAACCCAAGCACATCCTTCACCGAGGCAGCAAAGCGAGCACTGGCACTGAGCTGGGAGCATGCCCTGGAGGACAGAAGGTACATGGGGTGCCGAGAGCAGGACACCTCAGCTTCAGGTCACCTCAACTCCTGCAAAATAGCTGGGAAGTTGGTCTTGGCCTCAGGTAACTCTTCAGACCAAGTTCAAGGAAAAACAAGAGACCTTCCATTTGCACGACTCTCAAACAGGCTGCAGATGAATGGACATCCTACCACATCTCAGCCCTGATGGAGGATGGAACAGTTCATGGCCTCAAAAAATACACTCAACACACTAACTTGCCAGAAATGCTAAAAATCCAAACCAGCACTCACACATCACAAGCTATTTCTTGTTCTTCTCTGTGCACTACCCAGCTGCATTGTTTGTGGCAATCTGAAACTAAAAAAAGTCTCATTTGAGCTGAAACCGCTGCTTTTCACAAGCCTTGCGAAGACTCACTGCCCAGAATGTCCTTGCAAAGAAGCTGCCACTGCAGATAGAGAAGAGGAACAGCATTGCTCCTGCTGTATCAGTGATCCAGGCTGTATGATCTGCTATCCACCGTTTCCAGTCTGGCCCAGGTTTGGTCCTTTGCTTCTCCTAACCCCAAAAGCCTCTGCCAGAGGCTTAGTCCACACATCATCTCAGTTACAGCAGCAGTCAGGGTTATTGTGCACTGTCTGTTCCTGGTATTAGTTCCTGCTAAGTTTCCATACAAGGCAAGAAGAAGCAACTACAAGCTCCTTTGGGTTCCAGCTGTTATCTTCCCTCCTTATGCCATCTTTTCTTGCAATTTCAGGCTTGTTCTTCCAAATGCGCTTAGTTAAAAGCCTTTCTTTTGGCTCTCAGGGCAAAGACTTCAGTTCTAAGTAGCTTTCCCACTGTTTCCATCTAATCTTCCTATTTATCAACCTGGAGATTCCTCAGCTTTGCTAATCTTTCCTGAGAGCACATAATCCTGAGAGTGATTTCCTATGGAAGAGAGAGTTACCCAAACTGCCTGATAATTACCATTTGGAACTTCTGCTCTCATTTTGCACACTATGCTCCAGTTCAGCCAGGATTGCAGCATTTGAGAGCACACAACCCTCAGCTCCCACTCGCTTCTCCAGGATTTAACGGGACCACATCCTAGCATGGACGAAAGCAACTCCTTGTTATCCCCTTGACTTCGGCATACTTAACAGGACCACGTTACCTGTGGTTGGCAGCACTGTCCAGACAAGAGTTTTGAGGGGAAAAAAAAGGTGGAAGGGTATTTTTAATGGGAAAACTATCCACCACAGCTCTTTGCTCAAAAACTGCCCACTAGGCAAAGCAACTTTGTACACTGCTGTGCCAGGCAGTGGTTTGATCTTGTAGGCAGGACTGCCCTCTGTTCTTTTCACAAACTTACAACAACCTTCCCCCTCAAAAATGCTGGTTGTTCTCCTCTAAAAAGGGCAAGCAAGAACTAAATGCAGCCCTCACAGAGCCCACAATATCCACCACACTACCACATCACCACAACTCCCACATTAGTCTAAACCAGTCTATACCCGTGCTATTTACCTTCCCTCTACACAAGGGGGGAATAGCAGCGTAATCAACAAAGACTTTGAGATGAATTTAAGTTGAAATAGAACAAATTATGTGGATTTATTCCTTATTTCTTTATAAAATACATGCAGCAGTCCTGGCACTTCAGTACTAAGCTGAAGACAATATAGACATTTAGGCTTTTTAATATATATGCACATAAAATACATATATGGAAGTGTTCCTTCTATCCACATGATTCCAAAGCACCTGCTCAGTCCCCTGGCTGGGAGAGGGAAGCATTCCTGTACCCCACTTTATGTAGCAGGTAATCCTGTCCCATACAGCAACTCTCCTCCACCTGTGCAGAAGAACTACTACCTGTAGAAAAACTGCTTTCCCTGCCACCAGGGTGGAAAAAAAACAGCTTGCACAAGCCTTGTTTTTTTGCTATGACTTCTGAATATGAATCAGTTTTGGCCTTAACAAGGGACTTGCCCTTGGACACTGAAGTCCTTAACTCAGAGGAGGCCAATCCCACCTTCAGCAGAGGGACAAACACCACATCAGCAGACACATGCTAAGCATTGCCACCTTCCCGTATCAAAGGACACTGTAAGCAAAGGCCTGGTTGGTTACCAACCATTTAGGGAGTTCTAAGGCAAATCACAAGTGTTTAAATTAGTAAAAAGCATTCCACCTTCCCTAATTCTGAATTTATCTGCCAGCATGCTGCCTGGACAACCACTTCATTTTTGCTTTCTTTCAAGCAAGAAGGGAGACACAGCCAAGCAACAATTTCAATGCCCATCCCCACCCTCCCCAATCTCTGTACAATATCTTTTTAATCAAGAATCACAGGTTAATCCCAGCTTTCCAAATACAATAATCATAGAACATTTTATACACTACAGTCATTCCAGAACTGGACATGAAAATACCTAATCCCGTAAAACTACACAAATTTCTGATCAAAGTATAGCAGGTAAATCAAACCTGAAATGAAAGGATTAGAAAAGGTTATTGTAATTCTTTTCTGTTAAATAACACAAAAGCAGATTTCACTGAATCTTGCTCTGTAATTCCCATCTGGAAAAGCAGCACTGGAGGAATGAACAGGTTTGAAGAATGCCTTTTTATGACATCTGTAAAGTAAACCTCAGCAATTGGAGCCCATCCTAATCCTTCCTCCAGCAGCTGTCCTTGGCATACAACTGCGGTAGCAGCGATCAAAGCCCCATCCTTGGGACAGCCACACCAATACGTGCACCTTGTGCTCTTCCAACATTGCCTGTCAGCTTCCCAACCTCTCCAGCCCAGCAGAGACCCAGGGGCACAGTTCAAGTTCTGTTAGCCCTCCCTGGCTCTCTCCATTTAGCACATCCCATGGCACAGGGCCACCACAGCATGTGGCACCCCACAGACCAACCAAAGGACACCCCTGGCCGCTGCGCCAAGAGCCTCACCCTAAGGACCAGTCCCACCTCCTCCACTCTCCTCTTTCCATTAACACACACAAAATGTAGGCCTTGTGCTAGCTCCCACTGGAACCTGAAGGAGCTCTCAGGAACACGGCATGGATAGGAACTAGGCACCCAAGTAGCTCTGAGGCACCAAAGAGGAGCAAACCCTGTAGGCCTGCCTCTTCCTTACAGAGGATCCAAAACTCCTTGAAGCCAAGAGACCACCTTTTACTTGCTTCACCAGGATCTAAAGCATCCCTGTGTGGGCAGCTCAGGCCTGCAAAGCATGACAAGGGAATTTCACCCTGCTGTGCATGGGGTAGAGCATGCACAAGTTACTTGTCCTAATTTTCCTCAAACCCAGAAGGGCAGGACATGAACCACTACTATTTTAAGTGGAAATTAGACTGTGCCTGTAGAAACCTACTCTGTAGTCGTTTTCTAAGCATGGTCTTTCCAATACTTGAGAGTTCTTAGGAAATACCCACCTCAGCAGCAGCTTCAGGAAAGCAGCTGCTCTACCAGTCATGCCTAGAAGCAGCAGGACAACGGCCTGTTCCAACAACATCCATACCTACACCCCTGCAGTCACCTCACCCCACAGAGGCGGAGGATAAAAACACAGCTACTGCTTCTCCATGTTGGCAGTATCACACATTTCAGCACCATTCTCCCCCTCATAAAGCCACCAAATGCCCTGACCTTGCATAAGATATCTTTTTTTGTCTTCGTGCAACATATTAATTATTGTTCTGGCACCTCAGCCTTCTCATGAAACCAGTAAAGCATGAAATGCCTCTGCACAGTATAGTATTTCATATTTTCTGTCTCATGTGTTAATTACTTCCCTGCTTTTCTTCATTTGGGGTGGGTGGAATTCACCCACACAGCCTGTGAGAATGAACTAATAAGCCAAGAAAAGGAGCAACCCCCTACTGTACTCCTACCCATTTCAGAGACTTCCACCCATCCAATGCTCCTTCTCAAATTCTAAACTACCATTTAGGAACTAATAAGATCCATTCCATTCCTGCAATTTATTAACCAGAGATGCTACAACCAGAGCATTCACCATTTCTTTATTTGTTTTAAAACCCTGTGAAGCCATAAAATGATGCAAACCTGTACAATGAAAGCAATGACAGAAAAACAAGTTAACACACTCTGCAAATAACCAATAGGAACTGCCAGAAAGTAAAAGGTACCTGTGCAGTGAACAAATGGCACAGTGCTATTTGATGCACCCTTTTCTATTTTTAAATAACAGAGACAAGGAAGTAGTGAACTAAAAGTAGAAAAAACATCCATAAGAGACCAGACCCTGCCAAGCCATCCAGCTCTAACAGCCACTTTTCCTCACAAACGCTCTGGGAGCATTGCTAACAATCCTTCCTACTCAAAGATGATCCTTGGTCTCAAATGGCTAAGCCAGACCTGTCCAGAGAGATTCTGGGGCCTTTGCAGCATATTTTTGACAGAGTCATGGGAAAATCGTGAATGAAAATCACACAATTAAACAAAAAAAAAAACCTCAAAGCTCAAGGGTGACATTTTGTTATTCAAGAGCCACAAAGAGGTTTTGTCATTTACAATTAGGAATAAAGACAACCTACAAGACTCCAGTCCAAGTTTTCTTCAACAACACAGAGGGCACCAAAAGCCAAAAAGCCTCCCTACACAACACACTTCAGTGTCACTAGTTACTGCTTGCTGGCAGGGTGTTCCGAGCATATCTGAGAAGCCTCACCAGAGCAGCCAGATCCCAAGCTCTTGGGCTTCTCTTGGTCTTCCCTCTACTCAAAGTGCCTCCAGATCAAGGACCTCATCCCAGCTGCTGGCAAGCTCCGAGCTGGGCACACGTACGTGCCTGCCTGAGGCCTCAGGGATACCTCAGTTCCATGTGGGCACAGTGGGATGGTAGCTCAGCACAGCACGGTAGAACCACCTCCAGAAGGCAGACCAGCCCATGGCTCCTGAACACCAGGCTGACAGGGAGCTGCGGGGCAACTGGCTTTGCTCTGCAGAACCAAACCAAGAACTTCCTTCTGCTCATCCAGAGAGGGGAAATGAACCCCAAGCAAGTGCAGGCTCACTCCAATGCACTTCACCTCTTGTTCTTCACAGCTCAGTACGAATCACCGGGCCATAATGCAGTGCCGATTGCCAGCCCCATCTGATGATGTAGTTATTTCCAATTGGCACTTGGGAGCAGTGAAGATGGGAGGCATTATTCATCGCCAAGAGTACAGATGTTTCTAATTGCTTTCCATTACCAAGAATAACAGCTGTTTACATCTATCAGCAAATAATTCACAAGAGCTCCAGACTATTAAGATAACACACCCCACCTGGTCACCATCACAAGTTGTCAAGGCCAAGGTAGTGGCTGCCAGAATCCCCTTCTGCATCTCTGTTCATCAAATGACAGCATGTGTCACCTTCAGATATCCTTATGCTACCCCACAAGCTCTGGCTTCTTGGTGGCCTGACAGATCACATGGACATATGGATTCTTCATGGCTTCGCAGTAAATGTTTTACGGTTATTCCACAGCCAAGGGCAAATGACAGAAGCGAGGGACTTGCAAATAACCCAGTGAAAGAAATGCCCACACTTGTAATAAATTGGTTAGCAAAAAAAGTGTGCCTGCTTTGCTCACATCTCTGTGCAGAATAGTCTTTAATACCCCAAGTAGCTGATGAACTGGTTCATTTTGCAGTTCTCTTGGGCCCTGCGCAGAACCCAGGCAAGGGGCCTGCAGAAAAAGGTCAGCACAGGAACTTGCTGCTCACTTCTGCTGCCTAAAAGTCAAGGCCTTCTTTAATCGGCATCATGTGCATTGGTCATCATTTCACAGAGGTATCTTCACTACAGCTTACATGTCAGCATCACATGGGTATTCATTTCTCGTTCTGCACATTCCTGTTACAGTCACCCAACATTAGCATACATACATCTAGGTGGCTGAGGGGCTTTATTGGCAGTCTTCTCTGCCTGGACCTCCCAAAGTTCGAAGTGACTGCCTTATGAATTTCAACACAATTCCGCTGGTTATGCAGTAACTGGGTGTTACTTGGCTGGCTGACTCTGTTCTTCTCCTCATTGTTGCTTTACTTAGCCCGGTTAGTCCTGTTAAATTCACTTGGCTAAGGTGGATGTAGTTTACACAGCAGATTCTATGGCAAGTGCTACCAGTCCTTGTTACACCTCTGGACCTCAACATCACTTCCCTGACTCAAGTTATCTTTTCCAAAGCTAGCACAGGCCACAGACTCATTTTCCTCAGCCAGCCATCGGGGCTGGGAGCTCCACAGCAGGAGGGTCTGTCCTTTTCCAGCCCTGCACAGCTGGGGGCCCGGGTCTATGGCAGGGGCTGCCCACCACTTATGTACTACACATAGACAAGCAGCCAATTAACATTAACAATTAGGAAACAGGCAGCCTAACACCCTAAAGGTGACTGATATCTAATGATTTCAGCAGTATTAAGCATTTCCTAATCTTTAAAGCTGCATTTACATTTGCCTGACAGAGCTCCAAGTCCACATGCCTGCAAACAAAAACCTGCCCACACAAATTCAAGCAGATTACTACCCCAGAATCTGGGAAAACTGGCCCAACTTCATGAGAAACAAAGGAGAGAGAGGAAAATAAGTAAGTTCTCCATCAAATTATGCATAAACCCTTCCTCTAGCCGTTCTCTGGGAACCTTCTCATGTACAAATCGCAGAACATATCAGCTGTCTCTGAAAATAGCACTGCTACATTAAGATCTCCTCCCAACAGTATCTTACCCACTGCACTAAACTGCTTCCACCAGAGATAGTTTTCTTCATTATTATTTTACACCCTAATAACTAAATCCTTAAATTCCAGACATACACTTGCCCCCACTTCACTCTGGTCCACACTAAACAGCAAGTGTTGTTTAATTAGATTAGCATCAATGTGTCACAAATCCTTCTAAGGGTCAGCTGTCATTCCTGAGGTCAATACACCACAGACAAAAGGAACTGGTCAGAGTACATAACTTGGAAGCTGCTCCTATTTCAGATGTGTCATCTGTGCCCCCACTTCACTTCTGATCCCATCCTTTATGTCTAAGCAAGTTCCAAAGGGCTCTTCCATGAAGTAACCACAGTAGGACAGGTAGATCGTGCACAAGCTTTTCATCTATTTTTCACAACTGTATTCAGCCCCTCTTGCCCAGGAACGCGTCTCTTTCGTTAGACCACTGCTTCTTATTTCCCTTGGGAACATTCACACACCCAGGTACCATCTTCCCTGCAAGCTTCCTTAAACACAGCCATCGCAGAAAAGAAATTACTCTGCTTCCTCCATAACGTTTTGGTCTCCCAGAGTTGCACAGCCATTGTTGTTCTCATCACTTGTGCTATTTCAGGGCAGTGTCTCCTGCCCAGGGAAGGCTGCCAACAGCAGCAGAATGCCATTACGAGAGGAGGCTGCTGCGAGCTGCCACCATCACAGGGAATTTATCACTGCAAGCCACAAGCATAATGGACTCCTTCACCAAATGACTCTGGATGTGCAGGGCTTTGGCACCGACTCTGCCATCCACATGCAATTAATAAACTGCAAACACATGTAATAGGAGCAGGGGACAGGGACATCACATCAGTGCAGGCAGCCATCTCTCAGCAGCTCTGCACACACAGGCACAGGAACTCACTCCAAGAGTCCAGACTGCCCGACAGGCGGGCAGCAAAAAAATTGAAAAAACTGAAAAAAAACTAACTCCAGAGCTTGGCTAAACCCAGCAGCCTGGGAGGGATGTTAATATTGAATGCTTTTGGCTGGGAGAGTGAGCTTGGCCAGAAAAATCCAGATACAGAAGCCACAACATTATTTGCAAACCTTTGCTGTCCCAACTTGCCACCTTTCCCTGCCCTATTTTGGACTATGGACCAACACATGAACTCCATTAAGCACAGGGAGACCTTTTCCAATAGTAATAACCAAAACAGACAACTAATTAAGTAGTTGATTTTCCCACGTGTTCAGCAGCTCAGAACTCCCACCGTACTCCAAGAACAAGCCTCTCCCTATGTCTGGCCATGAGCTCCTTCTAGGCCAGGATAGAAAGGGAAGCCTCTTACCTGTGAATGCAGACAGACAGGTGGATGTATCACATGGAGCAGCAGAGCACAGGTGGAGAACCCAGTGGATGGTGTAGTCACATGAGCCTGCAAGTTCTACACTTCCACAGTCTGGCTGGAAGCCCCGGTTCTTCCAAAAGCATTACTGGCATCTCCTCTGTTACCTCACTTCTTTTTGAAGCACATCTCCCTCAGGCTGCCTCACTTATAACCAATCCACATATCCGCATTTCTTTAGGCCTACGTGGAATTTTGCTCTCATAAAAACAAGCTGTCCAATTATCCAAGAGTCCAGTGCAAAGCCTCAAGAACAAGGAATATATCCCTAAAGACAAAAGGTCTCTTGCTGTCTCCCTCTCCCACCCTGAAGTGCCAGCAGGTTCTCCCACAGCTGTCCTTCAGTCCCTCATGAAGAATTTGATTCTTAAAAACATTCAGCTGGGAGCAATTGGTGCTTTTAAAACCAGCTTCAGCCCCACCCTGTGCAGCCTACCAGAGCCTTCCCAACCTGTTGGCTTCCCATACATGCAACAAAGGAGACAAGATCTGGATTAGGGCTTCCTGCCTTCTGCTTTACTTCTGTTTCTAAGGCTCTAAGCAACCCCAGATCAGTCAAGGAGTCAGAGCTGATACACGAGCAAACACAACTGTCCATGAGTTTTTGGCAGCTACTCAATTACTAAGATATAGATAGGCCCATGAGGGATGTAGAATACAATGCACCGTCACTTCCTTATTAATATCTCCACTCCCCTGGGAATTATCACCGGTTGGTATCTAGATTATCTTCCTCCCCTGCTATTATCCAGGCCTTGTGCTCCCTGTGCCCTACTTTCATCCTCCTCTGTCTCTTGCAACATTTTGTATTCAAATATATTCCTGTTTAGCATTTTTGCTCCCCCAATTTTTCACTGACTCCAGTGTACCTCACCACTCTATCCCAACCCAAACCACAATTGTCCATCCACAGACTTCTTCCTGAAAGAACCAGCAGGGTTCTCTGTGCCTCTGTCTCAGCTTCCATTTGTCAGTGAAGACTCACAAGTTACAGGTCATGTACACCTGTGCTGTTCCCATCGACTTCTACAGGAGGGTAACACAGTTTCCCATAGCACTTCAAAAACTTAAAAAAACAGCATGTTGCTCACTGTCCCGGTGGCAGCTTCTGAAAAGCTTCCAAAAACCTGAACATTTAAAAACTTCAGAAGCAAATACTGACTTAGTGGATTTTTTTCCCCCCTCCTCTCCTTCCTGCCGTGATCTGAATCGAGACTCAGATTCCCACATCCCTAGGCTCCCAGTCTGGCATGCTGCAGGCTGCCACCTGGTGAGAGTGCTGGGAGTAGGAAGATTTAAGGGAAAACACTAACAATAATGAGGAATGTAGCAGCAGTTTCTCTCCCGTGGGCTCCTTTTCCGTGTGAGTAGAACCCACAGTGCCCAGGGAGCAGGGGTTGCAGCAGCCACCACAGCCCCCATCTACCTGCACACAACTCTAACTCGCCCCTGTTTCTTGACTCAAGCACACAGCGCTGTAGCTGATGCAGAAGATGGATAGACAAACCTGCAATATGTTGAGCCCTGAAAGATGCCGGCACAATCGGACTCAATCAATCTTCCTGCAGTGCCTGAGCTCTGATGGGGTGCCCGGGCACAGGCCATTCATCACCCCACACCCATCCATCACACTGCAGCACACACAGAGCCTGGCAGGGCTCCGTGGCGCCCGGGGACAGGGCACCTCTGCAGCTGCACAAGGCAGGTTCTCCAGGGCATCGGTTAGCTTTGTCCTGGAATAGAGGAGCCAGAACTTCTTAGTAGCCCTACTTATTTCTTATCGAGACATCAAAGGAACAAAAATTGTTCTTTGACACAACTGGCTTATTTTGACAGAAAGGAGACACTCCTTTGAATTCAGTTTTTAAGGCTATTATTTTTAAGGATGGGGTGCCCCCCAGAAATGCCACCAGGACAAGTGATTGCATTTTCTCACTGTGTATCAATAGCAATGACCATGCGTCCCTGACCAGTGTGTTCTCATCTGCTGGGAAAACAGCTCCTGACACTCAGGTTGCTCTCAACACAGCCAGGGAACTCCCACACCAAGGTTTAAGCAGCCAACTCAGAAACAACTTCACTTGCAAATCACTACAAGGCACCTGAAAAGGTCTCATTCCCTAGTGCATTCCCAAGTGGAGACTCAAGTCTATCCCCATCCCAGTGTCTACCATTCCTCATTTACAGCTACATGGAAACGCAGCCCAGCTAATGTGAGCACAATATGGGAGATGCCAGAGCAACTCTGTGATTTACAGGATGGCTAACGAGCACATCCAATGAAGGTTTGTTGCCTCCCATAAAACCAGACGGATGTAAGCACAGATTAGAAGCAATTAACTCCATGCAGCACTAAGTAACTTCCCATCATTACTGTACCTTTTTTCCCCACCCCATTAGAGGCACACAGGCAAATATCTGAAACATGAAAAAATACATACATGTAACAGAGGAACTTGGCACTCCAGAGCCACCTCTGCCAGGTTGACTAAGTGACATGCCTTTTCTTTTACTCATGCTATGTCACAACCACTATTTAAACACCTGAGCAAACCCCAACTCCTTACAGTAACCTGAGATACATCAATTGAGTCATCATCAAAACAGCCCTAAGGCCCTAACAACAAGGATGGAATATTTGAACATTTCCAATGAAACGACACGAGGACACAGCCCAGGGCATTTAGGTCCTGTCTGCTCAGAGAAGGTGACAGGAAGCCTCACCAAAGGTGTCTCAGGTATCCCCTAGGGCCAGCAATCATTTGGGCCTGGTGTATTTAAATGAGATTCAGAAAGAGAAAAGCAGCTAACGAACTAATGCTGCAGGTGAATGTTTAAGAACAAGAGCTCCTAGCTATGAACTGCTCATGAGTCCAAAGCACACAGAGCCACAAGCATGGGAAGTGCAGACTACGCACCACCCTTGGGCTACATCACAAATCAGGCTGACATAAAGGAGTACCATCACCCCTGACCTACAAAGGCCTTGCTAGAACAACAAGCAGCTCAGAGACTGGGCCCCAAAACCAGCAAACCAATTAACTTCCCTGTTGGTTGTCTTTCCCACAGCACTCTGGTCCACTGCGAGAATTACGAAGCAGGACCAGAGCTACATTCCAGCTGGAACAGAATCCAACAACAATCCAGAGCATATAGTTCAGGAGTCCATGTGAGAAATTCTGCCATGAGCATTAACCAAACAGCTTCTGGAAGCTGCTTTTCCCCAATTCCAAAGTGCTGGTATTCTGACTTGCACTGAAAGCTGATATGTGGGACTAGAGCTGTTTGTAACAGAGGAATTTTCAAAAGCACTCTGCACTGACAACTACCTGTTTCTGTACAATTAAACACAGTAACAGATTCATCCTCACCTACACCAAGTATACTAAAAATTATGTGTGTACAATAATTGCACAACCATTTAGCTGTACTTTGACTAAACTGATACAGAAGAAGTACTTTGTACACATTTGAGGCTGGTTAGTCCCTATTTCCAGTGGAGATAGAAGGATTCACATGATCATTTCCCCTATACCTCTCCATCGTTTTGCAGACTCCACTGGTGATCAGGAACCACTCACAGCCAAATATCCACTGTTCCAGCCTTAACTCACAGGTGCAGCAAGCTTCACAAGAGTACTTGGGAAAGTCAGTTGGCAGAGCTAAGCCCTCAGTGCTGCTGCCAGAGGGGTCTATAATGAACACCCAGCCCCTGCTCAATAAGCTGCCATCTGCTCCACCAAGGGCCCAGGTTCTGCTTGAACAGATTATGTGAAACCAACCACCACGACTTTCCATGGAGTTTTGCTTGGCTGGAACAGAAACCTCTTCAAAAATCAGCTGCCCACAAAACAGACATCAGACCCTCAGATGACTTGGACCCCTCACCTATACTACAGACACAAGGAAGTGCTGTCCTGAATGAGAGCACTGCTCCCTGCAGTATGAGCATTCCCACCCCACCACACATCTGAAGCTCCCTGCCAGTAAGGGGTGTGTGGGTCAGACTGTCCAAAGAAGCAGCAGCTGGTGAAATCAAAACCTTTTAGGGTAAGGTATTACTCATTTAAATTTTGACCACATCCAGGAATGCTGATCCCAGCAGCACTTCAGGTGCCTGTTGAAATGCCTCATAACCCTCCCAGGGAATTCATATTCCCCTTCCATCTAGCTGGGATTTTCCATGTTCCAACTGTCCCTCTCACCGTTCACCTCCAGAACACCCAGCTCTGCCTTCTCTACACCTTCTCCTTTAGCAGCTGCAGACAGCAGCACCATTTCCCCCATTCAACATCTCTGAGGTCCCCGATACCCCCAGAGTACCCACACACCACCTCAAGACCTTCTTTCCCAGACTGAACCATCCCAGGGGCCTCAGCCTCTATCTCCGCTCTCTGCCTTTGCACACTCTCATACTGTTGTGTCAGTACGGTGAAGAGAGAAGCTCCTGGCAGAGGCCTGTGGCTGCCTGTCTGCTCCAGCTGCCTGGGCTCCTACACATGACAGAGCTAGCAGCAGGGCTACCTGGAGAGCTCAGTCTTTTTGGAGGGCTGCTCACTAAATGGATTTCTGCAAAGCCCCAGGAATCCCTGGGATTGTCTCTCCTGCCCTCAGAAAAGCCACAGAGAAACGGCTGGGGGGAGGGAGCAAAAAGCTGGCGTGTGGTGGTTTGAAGTGAGCAAGATGTTAACTAATTTTACTTTTAATCTTCCCTTTTGCTGCAAAGTGAGCCATTCAGGCAACACATCTTCTGCATTTTCCTTGCCTCTTTCAGAGAAGCATATTGGGGCAGAACTTGCCAGCTGTCTGCCTCCTTCGCCTTCTGCTACCATTATCCTGAGGTACCACCCCACCTTCTGGCCCTCCAGCTTGTGGGGGGGTGGGGAAGGGAAGAGGAGGAGGGCGGATGGGGAACGCAGTTACTCTTACAACACATCCATGAGGGGGAAGCCAAAGGGAACCATACAAATATTCCGATAGGATGTGGCATAGATGGAGAGCTCTGCTTTCTCCAAGCACAGTTTACACCTGCCTTTATCCACCCCCACGCACACCCCTGCTCATGGAAAGAGCCGGCACCGCAGTTTCACTGCCGCTTGCCTTGCGACTTCATTAACCCTTCCCCATTAAACCCTCCATTCATTCGCACACGGAGCGCTACCCCTGCCCCACCCCGCGGGATTCGGCGATGCCAGCACTCAGCCAAAGCAGTGAGTCAGGCTGGAACGATGCGGTTTCACGAGCTGGAGGCTCCAAGCACATCCAGCAGCCTGGCAAGCCCAGCCCCCGATGCCTACACTGCGAGTAGGTGTAGCTGTTTGCAAAATACGCAGCACACAGAGCCCGTGTGTGGCAACAGCCCCACAGCCACAGATGGATTTGAGGGATATGGAGAATGAGCACATCACAGAAATCTACCGTTTTTCCCATACTCATGAACAACATTCAGAAGCA
Organism: Myrmophylax atrothorax; assembly: GCA_026770055.1. Classification (NCBI taxonomy): domain Eukaryota; kingdom Metazoa; phylum Chordata; class Aves; order Passeriformes; family Thamnophilidae; genus Myrmophylax; species Myrmophylax atrothorax. The sequence goes on along the minus strand of JAOXXN010036234.1, from coordinate 2,052 downwards.
TAAAAAAAGGAAACAAAAGAGCATTTCTATTTATCCACGTGCTCAAATATTCGTCTCCGATTTATCTTTTTATTTCAACAGACCACTGCAAAGCTAGTGTTCCACCTCAAACTCTTCTAACTCCTTTGGAGTTAAGGAAACTGCATCTTTTAGAAGGAGAACCCTACCAAATCAGGCACTCTGCCCAATCACACTATTAACCAACACAGAAACCCAGAATGCTTCATGAGCAGATTTGAAGTTTAGAGACAAGGCTTATGTGGCTTCCCCTAAATTCATTTGCTCCTCTGCTTTCTCTCATCACACACACAGTATTGGTGCAGAACAGACACAGCAAATGGAGATTTCTCCATTCACATCACTTGTGCAGTCAAAGACGCCACACAGGCTTTTGTCTTTTGAGGCTGCTGATCTTCAGGCATTGCCCTCTGCCTCCATTCCCATTGCCTAACTCACAGTGCCTCATTCCACACAAAGGTCCCTGGCTGCAGCGTGCTTTCTCAGCTGGACACACTCTATGTCCATGAACATCCCACCCAACCCAACACGTTACTCACACCTGTAAGGACACCACATCACTAAGGCGCTCCAGAGTTTCCAGAACTGAGCTGTAATTAGACCTGGCACAACCTATCTACTCAATCTAGCCTAGATCAGGTTTAAAACTTAGAGGGAAAAAACACTTTAACAAGATCAGACTGTTGTAATGCAGAATTCTCATCAAAATTATCCAGGTCGTCACACACTTGTGTAATTCCATTTCTTCTAGAAGAAACTGAGGTTTGGATTTCAAGTTCTGAAGGTTCCTTTGGTAAACAACACTCAGTCTCTGATACACAGCCAAACATAGAGCAGATGCCAAGCAGGATTTCTGCTGACCAAAACAATCTTTCCAGACAGACTACCAACAGTCTCCAATACTTCCTTAGTGACAAACAGTGCTTTAAATAGAATGATAAGCCCCAGGAATTACAGCTGAAGCTCAAGAGGCCTTTCAGCCCACCATTTTTCAAAGCAGAATTTTCTGCACTTTTCACTCCTTTGGTGTTATTAAAGTTACTAATAGTTATTAAAGACTGATATTAAAATACCATTCCTCCCTAAATATCACCAGGTAACGGCACCATAGAACTACACGGAACTGAACAGAAACATTTTGGGTTTGTTACACGCCTTCCCAGATAGCATGTCTGTTTGTTTTCCTGGATGATATGCCAGCAAAATCCATGAGGTGGCATCCATTTATACCAACAGATAGCTTGAGTAATGACTCAGTATTGGTTTCTGGACCTGCAGAACACACTCATTATTTCCTGTGCATTCCAGGTAAGGACAGGGCAGAAGTGGCCAATCCTGCATGTACATTTTGTCTCACCTCAGCATTTCTGAGCAGCCCAAGCATGTGACTGCAGGCACACAGGGCACTGCAGTCCAGCCCACACACTGATCTTTCAGTGGCACGACAACTTCTGGTAACAGCAGAACCCAGCTCAGCTGCCTGACACACACAGACAGGTGACCGTTCCTCACACCTGGCCCCAGAGCTTCCCCTTCTCTCCAAAGCGTCTGCTCCAGCTGCACACACCAAACAGCTGCTGAGCTGCCCCAGTTTCTGGACAAGACTGAGCCACTCCCCTACCAAGCAGGTAGTTGCAACCTTTGTAGCCATCCTGTCCTTGCACCAGCGGCATTAATATAAGTAACAATATCAAAATAGGAAATACAGGGTACTAGGTCAGTGATAATTAACAAAACAAAATAGTCATCCCTCTTGCTTGAGCCTTTCTTCTACCCTTCTGTGCAGCTTCTGCCCTTGGTGGGTTTTATTTTTCAAACATCTCTTTCTCAAGTTCTTTGAGAACAGAAATGCTTTGAATGCTTCACTTCTGAGGCCCTTTAATTCTTAACTGCTATTAAGCAAAGCGACCCAGGAGACACTTCATGCACACAGTGAGTTCTGCAAACAAGAACTGAAGGGTTAGAACTGGCCTGGCTGTGAGGAAAACACTCCAAGAGCTTCAGCACCGCTGATGCTAAGGGAGACTGACAACT
>JAOXXN010035944.1:1962-27181 GCA_026770055.1 Myrmophylax atrothorax | reverse complement strand
TGGTTTTGTTTTCAATGAGACCAATATTACTTTATTGCTAGTATTCAAACAGACAGATCTTGTCTAAGAGGTTGATTGCCTGTACTGATTTGTACTACAGTTGATTTACTGGCAAAAAAGTGCTTAAGGAATGTTGTTTTCCTGAAAAAAATAAAGTCAAGAATATGGAAAACACTTGCTAAAATGAATACCAAGCTGGGGAGGTCAAAGAGGAAGTAGGTTAGCTTGTGACTGATCAAAAGTAAATGTATTTTACAGTGAATTAAAAAAAAAAATAGAAAAAAGAAAACACAAGTTGTGTCAGGTTTTTAGGCTTTTTTTTGTGTTGTGCTTTTGGGCATTTGGATTTTTTAATCAGAGTGAAACATAACCTTAAAATCTTAACATTTAGTAGATGGTTGCTACTGAACTAATTACCTTTCTAACAAATTAATATCTTTTCATTATTTATTTGTCTGACCCAAAATTGGTGATTTACTCCATGATGCATGGAGATTTTAAACATTACCTTGCATCCCCACAAACTCTCAGCACAATGAACAAACAAACAAATAAACAGGTTGTTTCATGGTCAAGTTTTCCTTTGTCTAAAATAATAATAGACATAATTGTCATTATTCTTTCTAGTTTTAAAACAAGCAGATTTCATTGTGTGTTGAGTCTACAGTAGAGCACTCTTTTAAATTGCAGTAATTACAAATCACATGCTAGGACTACACAATACAGCTTTCAGACACAGAGATTCTGACTAAGATGGTGTAGGTGGGAGACCACAGCACATCTTATTGTGAATAAATACTTGTTTAAAGATTAATGTGTTTGCACATCATGGTTTACTCAGCCATAAGTGAGGTCTTACTGAACAATGCAGAATTATTTTGCCTCTTCTGCTTTAAGGAAGATTGTATTCACTGTGAGTTAGCTATTCTTTCTCCTGTGTGGCAAGTGGTTCCAAATGGATCCTTTTCAGGTATTTGGTAGATTACAAATGTGTATATGTACTGATAGACAGACAAATTATTTTTGCTGACTCCTTTTCGTTCTTAAGGAAAACAGGCTTTGTTTGAATAACTATGCTGGCTATCCACAGTCTCTGTGGGTTAAATACCACTTTTTCTTGGTTTGACTTTTCATTTGCTGCCATGGATTCAGGATGCTTGGCTGGAAGCCCCCAGTTTACTCAAGGCAGAGTAATTGGAAAAGCTTTGTGAGATACTTCAAGGAAATGTGTAGCAGCTGTTGGCAGCTGTGTGACACTGCTGGAAGGGCACTGGAGATGGATGGAGTAAATCATGCATGCAATTGAGGTTACTTGTGCGAAGATTAACTTTAAAACCAAAAGAAGATCCCTCAAATAACACATGCATGAATTCCTGTCTTAGAGAAAGTTTCTAGCCCTGTAACAGATGAATCCTGGTTGTATTTACACACTAACACAGGATTTTAGGAGCCGCCAGTCAGTCATCAAAACAATGATTTCAAGATATTCCCCTTCTCAGTCTGCCCTTTACTGAGATGTCCAATGAAAAGTGCTCACCCCACCCCAGGAGAAAGGAAGAATATGTGGCACTATAAAATTATTTCCAATTTGGCTATTAGTAAATGAAGGCCTTTAGATGTTGCCCTTATTCTTTTCACCTTTAGTCATCACCTAGCAACTTTCAGCAGTTCTTTCTTCCTTTCTAGTTTGAATCTTCAGGAAAATGAATACAAATATAGAATCTATCAGTTTGAGTCTCTCTGCCTGTCCATCCTCTTTTTGTCTTTAATATAATTAAAATCTTAGCTAGCAGATCTCTTTCATATAAATTATAATGTTGGTAAAATAATAGAACTGCTGGTTCTTCATGTTTATGTATCCATGCAAGTAATGCTGGATATAGGCATGACCAAAAATAATTGTGGTTCAGTCACAAATAAGGTTTCTAGCTATGAATATTCTGAAAATATTTGGTGTTACACAGTCAAACAAGACATGCCTAATCAGAAAAACTTATAAACTAAGCCTAAGTTGACTAGAAGAGTGACATTGTTTTTAATCTTTCATCACTTTTCCTTCTCTGAGAGCTTAATTTAAAATTATTTCAAAGCTCTTCCATATATTTTAGTTGCACCGGTGTTAATATCGAAAAATTTTTTTAATCTTTTTTGCTAGGTGTTTTTTCATTCATCTTTTGATGAGAGCATTTTAATCTATAAATTCTCCTCATAGAAATAAACCACTGTGAATAGTAACAGTTGGACCTAGCTGGGTTCTGGATTCCTTCAAATACCATTGATTTTAAGAGGAACTGCCCAGTAAAAAAGTCCATCAAAACTGTTTAGTTGATATCAGGATTACTCTTTAAATGGCTGCTTTTGAGCCTTAATGGTGTTAATTCCAAGATGATACAGAACAGTTGTGTAGCCTTCATTAGAGATCCATTATGTGGATAATACAGCTGAGTGGCAGTTTGAAGAGGTGTTCCTAAATCAGGCTAGATTTTTAAATCATACTTCTATCTCATACCTGCCCAGTGTCAGAACACACCAACTTCCTTGTAGATTTGAAAGGGAACTTCTTCGGTGTACCAGTTGGAGATCATCTCAGCCATGCAAGTCTTCTTTACTTTTGTGTGGATGAAAATTTTCTCTATGAAGGAGGGATAAAATAAAGACATTTCAAGTGTCAGCCACTTGTTTTACTAATAAATGGGAACATTTTTGAGGCTTTAACTAGGCAAACTTTAGAAAGGTAGGGTGGACATGGAATTAAGCATCTCATTTATTCATAGATATTTTTATGTACAATTTAGTGTACTTTTGACATGTACAACTGGGAAAAAAACCCTTAAGAATGTCTAATCACTTCTTATAACCACTGAGAACATAAATCAAGGTGTAGTTTTAAGCTACCTGGGAAAGGGAAAGGTTAAAGTCAGAAAATAACTGGTCCCTGTGACCTTGGAAGCTCAACGGTAGGCTTGGCCACATTTCATTGAAAGTTGTTTTGGAAATGCACTGAGGCAGGAAAAAAAATACTGGTTTGTAGTCATGCAGCCAAAGCACAGGTTTGTAACATGGCCAAAATGTGAGTTCACAAGTTGAGATACAAACAGTATTGTATCACCTTGAACAAAAATGTGGTAATACTGAAACAGAGAACCAGTGCTCTCTAAGGTATGTTATACCACAGCCAAACACAACACATATCTTTGCTCATCTTCTAAGCTGAATGGCATATCAAACACAGAACTAGCCTGGATTTGAGGGAATAAACTACCACTGACACTGAGATTAAAGAAACTCAGCAACTCACATTAGTCATACAAACATTTGTACTCACTGAAGAGATCATTCAGTGACAATACATGTTTTTAGAGAATTTGAGATTTAGCATGTAAATGTCTGTTCCTAGAGACACATATGAAATTCTCAGCTGCTGTTTGAGCATCTGTCTTTGGACATTCTACTACAAGAAACCATACTGCATTCTTAGTTTACATTGTTGAATCAAAAGATATCAACAGATCTCTTCTCAGACTGTCTGAAGAAACAAACATTTTACTTTCTGAGTTCTTACTAACAAAATACAATTTACAAAGGAAGAATAGATATTATAGCTATCTTTCCATTGTATTAGAGGTAAATTACACTATAAATTAATTACAAAGAAGCATTTGTATTTAACATATTTTTAAAATTTTGGATGACCCTTCCCACTTCCCTTTGCATCATCTGTTCCCTAACAGATGGGTAATACTGAAAGGAAGCACTGAGTACAAAATATTTTCATGGCACTATCCCTTTCTAAAAGACAAATCAGTACAGTTTCTAGCTTTGTAAAAAGACCTCTTTGAATGAGAAATCTTGTTGTCTAGAACATTTGTCATGCATCAGTTGCTTCCATGCTGCAAACATCAGTAGATAGACCATACAAAAACACACTTTTCTTTATAAGAAAAACTAGTCAGTTGATACCATTAGAAAAAACTAGAGCAGACAATGCCTTGAAAACTGAGATTTCATTTTCCCCAAGCTTAGGCATAGCTCTTCAAGACTATGCCTTATACAGTAATGTGAAGACAAAGAAGTGTTTTGCATGTCTCATACAGAAGAATACTTTTAATAGACTTCCCTTCACAATAACAGCAGAAAGTGGGATTTTTTTAGTTACATTATGTTTCAGCTTGCCTTCTGCTATCTTCCTCATAGAGGTACAGTCCTTTCACTACTTTGTACTTATTTACGGTATGAAAAAATCCTTGCAGTCTATTAACTTTACCAAGATGATAAACCTGATCTCAAGCTATTAGCCTCCATCATCAGAAAAATATTTAACTAGACCTGTTTTACAACTCAGGCATACTTACTTAGTTTATCAATTGGATTCAGAGGGCCTACTGCAAATTTCACAGCAGGCTGAAAGGTCTCTGTGAGAATGCTTTTGTTTGTCATGGCAACGAAAGATATCTGCTCAACATCAGACCTGACATAATAAAACAATACAGAAAGAACCATCTAAAAGTTACTTCTGCCATTTTAATTATTCTTCTTGGGGAGCAGGTGTAGATGCAAGTTGCTGTAATGCTATAACTGTAACCTGGGTCAGCCAAGTGCCCTTGGCCACAGCAAGCAGTCACTTCAGAACTGCTATGGCTCCATTTCAATTCCTCTAAAACTGTTCTCTTTAAGCCTGATGCATTCCTAAAACATTTTCTCTTAATTCTGGGAAGCAGGATTTGTGCTGCAATCACTTTTCATAAAAGCTCTACCAATAAGTAATGGTGCAGCCATTCATTTGTTGCTGATAAACTAAAAAGAATAGCACAAACCTCTCTCTCACTCCTCCACAACCTGCCCTTTCTGAAATACTTTTTCCTACCAGAAGTAGAACAATTTTTTTAATGTTTACAGCCTTTGAGGTTTGAAAATCCATTAGTTCATGATCACCCCCTCCTGCCATCTAAATGAATCTCTCCAGAAAGATAAACCACTGAATTATAGCTAGGCTTGTGTGAGAGATGTGAAAGACTCAGTGACCATTACTAAGCTACTGTAAATAAACCTTGCAAAACTTGTGTCACAACCACTCTATCACTGCATATGTGATCTCAGTGAATGGATGCACATTCTCTGAAGACCTTCTGTCTCCTTGTTATTCTCTGAGACATCCTCCTTTTTTAATTACTTGCCTTCTGGCTTACAAGGTTGATAGGGGTTGCAGTATTTTGCAGACCTTATCTTGCACAGTTACTTTCAAACGTAAGGTAAATGAAAGTCATTTATATACCTTTACATTTCCTCATTCCTTCTTTCCTCTTTTGCCAGAAAATAATACCAATTTACAGTTGCAAATCACTGGAAACAAGAAAATCATGATACAGAGACTGATATTAAAGCAGAAAAAATAAAGTTGTTGACTGCAAAGAAACAAAGAACTAGATTTGTTTTGAAATAATCTTTTTCTTCCCTAAATATATCAACACTGCAAAAGTACAAAGAAAAAAAACCTGTTTTTCTAGTTGGTTTTGGGGCTTGCTTGTTTGCTTCATTTTGGTGTTTTGGGTTTTTTCCCTTTTATTTTCTTCTGGTTTGTTCGGTTTTGAGAAAATGGGCAGTTGTGAGCCATAACATGGTGTTAAAAATGATACTTCAGTTGCACAATAACATCTCCCATTCCCACTTGCAAAGCACAGCACATGATCTGTAATCATCTATTCTCATCTTGAAACCCACACCATTTTCACTTTGATAAATACTTTTCTTCTTTTTTTATGCTGAATTATGTGGTTGGAAAAACACTTACAGAGCAACTGTTCATCACAACTCTTTCATTAGATACACAGCCACTCAAACTACTGGAAGACTTCCTGACCTCTGCTGTGCTAAGTCCTGATGCTAAGGAAACATTTAATGGAATTTGCTCTGACAATGTAGAAATAGCAATATCCCCCATCCTTTTTTTTTCCCCACAAAGGCCAATTCAATTAACACAAATACTTACATTCAAACAAAATACATGAAAAAGGCAATGCTATCCTGAGGCTTGAAGCTCCTGACATAAATCACATCTTCCTAGATGTGCTTTCTCTCCTTAAAGTGTACTTCTCTGTACCAACCTCATAATCTAGATTACATGGTAGAGCTGGATGCTCACCCTTTTCTTTAAAACAAGACATGTAACTACAGCTTGCAAAATCAGAAAAATCAGTTAATAGATCCTCTGAGTTTGAATGCTGTACTCCCCTTACTTTTTCTGCCTCTGGCATCACCTATTAGCCTCTATTTTTTCATTACCTATTCTTCATATTTCTGCATCCTCATAACTGTCACATTTTAATTAATAGTTAGTACATTTTTACTTTCAATGTAATATTGTCTTTTTTTTTTTCTCCCACGGAGAAATTTGATCTTGAACCAATCAGTTAAGGAAAATCCAGTAAATTGGGTGTACAGAATTGCCCTTCCTATTTTCTTGATATTTTCTACACTTCCAAATGGAGAGTTCAAGGAGTGCATAGCTACAGAAGAATAGTTAATGGTTATCAGACCTTGCCTTTGAATTCCTTGTCTGCACATAAGCAGCCATTCCCACATCATTTAGAGTCACTGAAGAGCAGAGCAGAATGAAGTTATGCTGCAAACTTTGATCACCAAGAAAATAGAGAAGAAAAAAGAAACTGTTGGTATTATAACACTTCTTGTGCATTTGTATACCCCTTTTAAGCAGACACAGATAATGGCATCATTACTTTCAGAGTCATTTGTCAGTGAGTGTCAAAGTCCGTTCAATGGTATTACATTGAATGAAGGCAGCAAACTTCAGCATTTTGGTTTTGCCTTAGGTGAAAGTGTTAAGGTTTCTTGCCATTCTAGGAAATGACACAGCCAATAAAAATGAGGTATAAGAAAATATTTATTAGCTAAGAGTAAAGAAAGTAAGCACCTCCATACCATATTTTTTCCCTCTGCTGGGATTTTTTTTTCATTTATGTTTATTTCTCCAAAAGTGAGCAGAATAGGCAAACTGTCCTGACCTTGGCTTTAACACATTTCACAAGTACAAACAAATACTACATGCTAAAGAGAAGCATTATAAACCTTCAAAATACTTTTCTTTTTCATGAAATTAATGATTATGGGGGCAAACATAACCTTATTCGATGCAGGATGGAAACAAAATGTAGATAAAGGAAAAATGTGTTCTCTCTGCCAATAGCCCTGTAAATGGTTGCTACTTGTGTCCACTGTCCCAAAGGGAATGAAACTTGTCAAATCCCAGAAGCACTTTGGCCTCACCTCTAAAAGGAGGCAAGACACCCAGAGGGAGAGTGATGAATGACTCTTTCCACCTATGCCTTAAAAAACTATGAAGCTACAGTGGTTCAATTTATTTTCCATAATTCAAACATTTCTTACCTTATTTCATGAGAATTTTGGTTTTGCTTGTTCTCTGGGAAGGGTTAGGATTTGAAGAGGAAAATAGAAACAGAGAACCAAAGTATAATGTTATGGAGGTATTAATTACATTTACTTGAGTTTTCCTCCCACAGGAAGTTGAGAGAAACCAGATGATTAGTTACACTCCTGTAGCCAGACAGCAAGCTCTTGTACAGAGAATGAAACACCATGAAGGTTAATACCACAGTGTTAGTCAATGTTCTTTTCTGTAATATAATATATAATAAAACTTGTAGGCAAACCTTATAAGTGTAATTAAGATGATCCTTTTTAGCACATGTTGACATTCTTTTCTTTCCCTCAGACATTTATAGAGCTCTGTTTTCCTGAATGGAATGGGAAAATGCACAACTTATAAGGATGCAAAATGCTATCAGAAAAAACATAAAAATCTATTGAGTATAGTTTTGCTGGTGTCACAGAATTTTGACTTTTACCTTGTAAGATCTTTCAGCTCATCTCCTTCTGTCTTCTGACTCATCAAATATTTTTGGATAAACATTGAAGTTCTCATCATACATTACTTTTGGAGGATGTTTTAGAAGCAAGCATACTTTCCACTAATCTTCTTAATTTGAAGGTAAAATTACTTAACTCCCATATTAAACAAGCTTTTCCTGGATTATTTTATTTTATGATTTCTCTTGAAATTGAGATTGGAATCTTTTTTGTTTATCTAATTGTTATTTCTTGGTGAAGTTATTTGTGTCTTAGAAATGAATAGATTGTTTCACTGACTTTGTCTCTCTGTTTCAAAATACTTATTTCAAGCCTCTAAAGAATCCATAAATCATAAACCCTAGGATTAAAAAGAATGATGACAACAACAAATCACTTAAAAGAAAGTAAGTCTCCCTTGTAAAACAAACAAACTCCTCTAATTTCTTGGTCTAGGCAAAATGTTATTTATTAAGGGCTTTTTGTTGTTGCTGTTGCTTTGTTTGTTTTGTTGTTGTTTTTTTTTAAATTTTACTTGTTGAGCTGCATATAAAGAAATTTTTTTCTGACAAAAACTCTTCCTACAAGTCCATTTAAGCCACCAGAATGAAGGTCTTGTAATTTCATGCCAACGTCTCTTGTATACCTGAATCTACATTTATTTCTACACCATCAGTAACTCAGTAACACCCTTCTTGAAGTTTCCTACTTCCTCTATTCTCAATAATCAGAAGTGTGCATTGCCCACCATGGAAAAAGTCTAATGGTTTTCTCCCTCTGTTACACAGTGTGTTCTGCTCTGTATTTCAAACTACTCTTCTTCTGGAACCACATTTTCATTCATTGAACTGTACATATTCAATTCCTTTTCTTGCCCCAGTCTCACACAGATTTTCTAAATGCATTCACCGTGTGCTGATATTTATTCAATAAGCCATAACATGAAGAGTATGTTAAAATTACCCATTACTTCTTGGTATTAGATTTTTAAACCTTTGCTAAATAAAAAAGTGTCATTGTAGAATTCCTACATAGCTCTTTTAAAATTCATTGTATCTGTTAAAATTATTCAATGTGCTGCCATGCATGCCAGTCAGGTATCTACAGTTATAGCAACAAATAATGAAACTTTAACTGTCCTTTTGAAATCTGTTTTTATGAGTATTCAGGGAATTCTGCTCAGTTCAAATGAATAAATGACTGCATTAAATTTAATAACATAAAATTCCCTTTATTGCAAAGATATTGGACAGTTTTGCTGGCAAAGGATTTCTTGTCTCATGAGTAGTGATCCCTTTCTTCCATTGAGAAATATTGAGATTATATTTTATTCCGGAATAATTACAACTAGATTCTACATCCAGAAATTTATTCATTTGTCTTGAAACAGAACCAAGACCATAAAAATCCATTACAGTTTTCAGCTAATCTGTGCAGTGTTTCTAGTTTGCAATTAAGGCTTGTGAATTGGCTGCACCCACGCAGTTCATCCCTTGAAACTGAGCAAAACTGACCAGCAAATAAGGCCTTTTTAGGCACAGTCAGGTGTGTATACATGTGAACATGTGTGCAGCCATGCAAAAACATCTTGCAGGAGGTGTTCCCCAGGCAACAGTTTTTGTCACACAATAGTAGCCACAGGAAAGGTCACATTACGACCTTCCCATGTAATGCCAATCCTGAGACTTGGAGGCCATTAAAAGATGACTAACAGCTGCCCTGGAGCAAAATTCTAACAGATATGAAGCTATCAGAGTTTTACAGAAATAAACTTCTAGGGAAACTAAAAAAAAAAAAAAAAAAAAAAAATTAAAAAAAAAGTTGTGATTCAGAGAACACAATATTGTCCCACATTTATTTCTGGTCTGCCACTGAAACATGGGTAAATTATTCCAACATCTTGGGATTTTTTTGTAATAAAATATAAAAATTTTCTGTTGGTTTTCTCTTTTTGTGATCTTGAAGGCATTTTTTCAACCACTCCAGCAGATAAGGCTAGCGCAAGAGGCACAGATTTATCCCTTAAAAAGACATTCTAGTGATGTTCTCTGTGAGCATTTTTAAGTAATCCTTTCAGAGCTTTAAAATTCTGATGAAGATATGAAGTTTGAGTAATTTTTACTTTTTAAAGACCTTTTATTTTATATGGGTAGTCTTAACATTCTTCCAAGCTATTGTCTTCTTGGTTATCTAACTCATCAGAAAACAGAATTTCCTATGATTTGTGTACTCTGAAAATGCTCCTCCTCTCTCAGTTTCTACAGATGGCCAGACTGTGCACAAAAGAGCTCCTCAAAGCAGTTCAGGCGTATTCAAGAAAAACTGAAGTTTTCATGCAGTGTTGACTCCACATTGAACAGGAATAGGTTCAATCCCACTGGAAACATGAGTAGAAAATGTCACTCTTCTGCTTCATAAAATGAGGAATCTGGAGACATGCTAGGGAGAGAAAATATTACACAAAGTACCTTTTAAAGTTGGAAGTCGTAAGGGGAACACAACTGTAAAAATATGAAAAAGCTTTCAAGCAGTTGTGCTGAAAGGCTGAGTCAGTTCATTTTTGTGTAACTGAGCACAGAAGCAGCAGATACAAAAGACATATTTTTCAAGAACATACAAAAAGGAAGAGGTGTTGAGAGCAACAACAGGAATTAAATGTCTGGACAAGCAAACTGGAACAAATATCTGGAGTATTAAAAGCAGTAAGTAAGCCAAGATGGACATGAAGAGACTGGAAAAACAAAGCTTGCAAGAAGCCAGCAGTATCTCCAGTACAATGGACTTCAGCATGGAACTTGGAAGAAAAGATTAAGTATAGAAAATAGGCATTGCTTTGCCATGCAGAAAGGAAACATGGCACAATTCAGTGAAGATCAGAAAAAATACAAGTTGGATGTGAGGATAACTGAGGTACCAGTGTAGAACAAACAGAAGATATTGTACCCACTAGCTTATTTTAACTGTAAGAAGCAAATGGGAAGAATCTGTATTCCCACCTAATGTTGAGACTGCTAACAAGTATGATTGCAAGTCTCATTCTTTATCTGCTATGACACAGAAAAACTATGAATTTCTGGTAGATTTGCTTGTGAGGTGGGTTTTTTATATGGCTCTTGATGAATAATTAATGATACTGAATTTAAATGTCACTGTTCACCTGGATTACATTCTGTCAGTCTCATAGTTCGTTACTAATTTAGGACACACATTAGATGTGATTTTACTAATACTGTACTGCAGTTACATTCTGTGATCATAACTAATTTTACTTTTCCACAGTATGATGAGAGATGCATTTCAGTAAGACCATATTGTTCTTTGAGACAGAAGGGCAAGTTCTACTCTCCTACCTTTAAACAGGAAGAAGAAAAGATAACTGCAGAGGTTAAAGTCAAAATTTTTCAATGTCCATCATTTGAAGAAAAAAATCCTGTGTAAGTAAAATGTTTGATATTTGCCATGTAACCTTATACTCTCAATAAGGCATTTATATACTTGAGTCATTAAATTTCTGAAATGGGACTTCTTTTTACTTGAGAAAGTTGCTCAAGGCTTGTCATGCTTCTGAGGCAAAGCTTGTAATGGCACTTAGACATTCTCAAATCCTTATTAATGCTCCATGTAGAAGCAAAAACCTCAATTTTTAAATAAGGGATGGGGGGAGGGGAAAGCCCAGCTTTGGTACAAAGATATTTTTACAATGTACTTCATTTTGTATTTTTATGTTCCCTTAACAGATGGATGATAATTTATGAACTATAAATACAATTAGACACCCTTAAACAAGTGGACATCTTTGTGTTATCCATATTGTTCTCACACTGAATCCAAAACACAGCATTGGACCAGCTACCAGGATGAAAATTAATTCTGTCCTAGCTGAAACCAGGATGCTCTCTTAATAAAGCAACTGTCATTATGAATGTGTCTTCCAATTCTAAAATTATCCCTTAAAACTACATATATCTTTGAGAAAACTTCTGGGAAAAATATCAGCAATTGAGCTACAAGCTTAGTTTACATCTCTGAAAGATTTTAGCTGCATGGATAGCAAGCACTCTGTCCTCATGCATTATAATTTTATCTTTCACTATATATCTTGAATTTATCATAAGGTACTAGAAAATGTTTTTTTGGTTGTGTATGATTTGTACTGAGCCAAATTTTGGTAAAACATTATGTATTAAATATCTAATTGCATCATTAAGAAAGTCCAAGATCCAGTTTTGGGTCTGTTACTTGTATCAGAAATTCAGTTAGTTTTTACTGGTTCTAAACACTCATTTTATCTTCACACTTAGAATGGAAGTCAAACACAGTTGCTTCTCCTCCTATGCAGAGAGCCCAGTTATCCTCCATTCTACAGACACCTATAATTTAGGGACACATTTTCTATTTGCTTATATTCAGTGCCCCATGCTTGCATTTTGAGCCTGAGACTTGCAGATCTGTCTAATACAAGATGAACAGAAAAAGGACTACAGTAATAACAAGAAACACAAGAAAACAAAACAAACAAAAAACAGCAAACCAAAGCCATCCAAACAAATTACTCAAACCAACAACAACCGCAACAAAGAAACACAAAGCTTGTAGATGTTTTAGATATAAGCATCTTCAGTAGGAGACAAAACATCTCAGGGAGAGAATTCTGAGTGTTTTTCTTGTAGGATACTGTGATAAAGGGGAAAAATTACCTTAAATTAGAAGTTTGGGAACCAACAGGTGAAACTACAAATATAGCAGTTGCTTCTCTTGTGCTAGGTGCGTATTCTACAGTCCTTTAACAACTTGACCCTTCAATCCCTTCTTCCTGAGATGCTTTGAAAAAAGCATCTTGTAGAGATAAAATCAAGTGCTGGGAGGTTACAGGAAGTAGAAAGACTGTATGACAGATTGAGAAGCCTGTTTGTAAACTCTTCAGAAAAATCTGCAGTGACAAAAATCTTATATGACAACTCAGGCTTATCTATAGCTATCAAGCCTGCCCAATGGCCAGGGTGGCACTTGCACAGTAGTGAACAAATACAGGTACTTCTTGATTTACAGTGTCTAATCCATCTCAAGTGAGTTTTACTTTGCCATGCAGTAATTAAAAAAAAAAAAATGAGAGAGACTAAATTCTGCTGACTATTCTCATATTCTCCTATTTATTCTGCGTTAATATTTGGTCTGCCAAAATGTATCAAACACAACCACTGTCCTGTTTGTTCAATGGGGAAAAAAAGTCAATTTTACAATTTGTGAGAAATTTATTTTGTAAAGGAGGAAAGAATAGGGGCTGAAGGTGAATTTAATTATGGACCGTTGAATTAATCATAACAGCGAGGGTGAAAAATGCTTAAAAATAATTCTTTAAAACTCCATTAACAATAACTGTCATAAAAATACTTTCTCTTTGCCAACAACTTTTTTGGCTATTGACAAGCTAAAAATATGAGACAGATAAACAAAATTTGAAGTAAAATCCATTCTAAACCAACAAAATATGTTATTTTGAGAAATATTATATCATTGAAAGGAAATCTGGATCTCTTGATGAAGCTGGTGAAGGATCTGGAGCCCGCGTCTTATCAGGAGGGGCTGAGGGGGTTGGGGTTGTTCAGTCTGGAGAAGAAGAGGCTCAGGGGGGACCTTTTCACTCTCTAGAACTTCCTGACAGGAGCCAGGTGTGGCCTAGTCTCTGCTCCTCAGTAACAAGTTAAAAGAGGAAACAGACAAGAAGAAAGATCCCAATTTGTGTCAGAGAAAGCTTAGATTGGACACTGGGGAAAATTTCTTCACCGAAAAGGCAGTCAAACAATGGAACAGGCTGCCCAAGGAAGCAGTGGAGTCACTTGCCTGGAGGTATTTAAAAGATACGTAGGTGTGGTGCTGAGGAATGTGGTTTAGTGGTGAACACAGGGGTGCTAAGTCAATGATTGGACTTGATGATCTTATGGATCTTTTCCAACCTCATCTATTCTATGATTCTGTGATTCATTTTCTTCTAAAGTATAAGCACATGGGTCATGACCTCTACAACCAGCTGCAGAATCTTTCAGGGTCCTCCTACAGACTGTAGCTCTTCCACTGGTCAATCTCCTGTCATTTCCCAGGAATAGCAGCTGTGTTATCATTCAATGGCTGCATAAGGAAAGAACTAATCATTGCCCAGTTTGCAATGCACCACTCTTCAAAAAAGATAACACATCTGCCATTTCTATAGTATCAGTTCCCTGCAGAGATTGATTTTATCTGAAACTCAGTAATTTAACTGTACTCTTCTGCAGCAATATATTTGACTCAAATCCTTGGTAGTCCCTCTCTTTTTCATTCCACTCTCTAGCTTGCCTCCAGACTCATGGTTATCTACTTATTTCTTATTTAAGCTTTCTACTAAATTATTCACTCCTAGACCCCAAAGATAAAGAACTTTCCTCAACAGATTCGTGTTTCCGATGGAGCAACATTTTGCTAAGAAGTTAAAAATCCTCCATTCTAACATCTCCTTGCCAACTATTTTCTCAGTGGCTATGCTCAAGGTACCGTTTTATCCTTCAGCTGGCCTGATGGGCCCCACAACCAGTGAAGCAAACTAGACAGGATTGCACTGCTGATGCCCTTCACAGCTCACTCCATCAAAACCTTCCACACCAGAAAACTCTCACAAAATTCTCCAGGGATTTCAAAATCATAACTACATGTCAGATCCAAACACACAGTCTACTTTCAAAAGTAAATCATAACCAAACACACCCTGGGTTTTATTCCTTTGAATTGCATTGTCTAAAGGCTCTGACTTTTATGTATACAATTTTTTCTGCTTTGTTTTAAAAAGAAAGTATTTAAATGTTTCAACTGCTTGCAATATGCTATTGCAAGGTAAAGTGTGAGATTGATAAGGGTCATTTCAGTACTTTTTTACTCAGAAAAAAATGGGATGCAGATTAAAACACATTTCTAGCAAATTCACCACAGCAATTGAAAAATTAGCCAGCTATTAATTTCAAGTTTACTGATTTCTACCATACCTCATGCAAAAAGACAGCTGTCCTGGAAACAACAATAACAACAAAACCCACTTATTTTCTAATTTTTAAAAAAGATTAGGAAAAAAATAAAAAATTTTCTTATATAGTATAAAACGGTGATAGTAGAACTTCATTATCAAGCTAAGAAGAGATAATTATGAATTTTCATTTATGTCCTCCAATGCATGAATTGAAACCTGTTTTAAATTACGGAACCACATATTATTTCTCATCACCATTCATTCAAGATACAGAGAGAATAAAGCTATATATCTCAGAAGTAGGAATTATATCCAGAACGACAGAATACCTAAGTATAAAGATAGAGCAGTGGACATACAAAATAAAAGCATAACGTAAAGTGTGTCACAGGATTTTACAACAGAAGTAAAAGAAATCTCATAGTTTGATATATATGATCAATCACAAAAATAGCATTGGAGGTCAGTAAATATGAGGTAAGGCAGAAAAACAAAAGGGACTAATCTGATGCTCTGATTAAACTCTTCTAGCCTGCAGCAACTTTAATCAAAACTAATCTTATCAGGACCTGGAAATAAACTGGAATGTGGTAACAAGCTTTGAAACACAAATTTAATATACTATATGAGAAAAGCAGCACTTAGTGAGCAAGTGACTAGAAAACACCAGGAGGGTGGTGCTGCTGTGCTGGGGCTGTGGAGCGGGTGCTGAGGGTGGCAGAGAAGTGTGGAGGAAGACCCAGTGCAGCCCAGAGCCTGAGGACAGGGGACAGCAGAGAGCAGGGACAGCAGCTGGGACAGCCAGCGGGACTGACCCTGCCAGACAGGCACTTGGTGGCGAGACAGATCCTGGGCAGGGCTGCGAAGTCAGGTCAGTGGGTCAGGGTTGGGTGCCTCCAAAGAGGTTTGTCCCAGTTCATGCTCACACACTTCTGCCTGATACAGGGAAGCACATCAGCACCAGGTCAGGGCTGACATGAGCATAGGCGGGCAAACTGGGGGAGAAGGGAAATGATTGTGAAGAATTAAGGGTTTCTGAGGAGTAAGGCAAGGTTCAAAGGTTTCACCTGAATTGTGTTGGATGAACTCCCATCACTAGTTTTGACCTAGTGAGCTGTACCATAATGCATCCCAATAATACTTAAACATTTTCCGTTGCTATATTCACTGCTTTCACATGAGTCATCAAAGAATATGTTCAGGTCTCAAGGGTTTAGAGAATACCTTCCTAGAATTCCTTAATGCTGTTTAAGTTTCTTAAATCGCAAAGATGTCTGTTTTGAACACATATCACTGTACTGAAGGAAATCACAAGTAGTAAAATCAGCACACAAAATGTAAACTTTAAATGATATATGCTTACATACAAACTCTTTTGGGGGGTGAGAAGGCAGGAGGGTTTTAATGTAGCTTTTGACATTTGTTATCTGGTAATTTTAAGCATTTGGCAGCAATTTGAGCCCATGTCACTTTCTCTTCTGTAAAAATAAGTTTGTCCAGTACTACTTATTCATGATGAAGAAAGAAAGTGTTATGTATGTTTGATCATACAATAAATCAAAAAAAGGACTGGACTAAGTCTATTATATTAATCTATTTAAAACTGATGGTTGCTATAGTTGGTTGTAGTCTTTGGCCAATACCAGACATTTAGGTTTTTTTAAGAGTGAAAAAAATTTATTTGCGTCAATTTACCAAAAATAGTTATTCACTCCAAAGTCTTTTATATTATGAAAGCAAAATGATAACAATTTGTTTCATCTTTACTGAGTTCTTTCTGTCACTATTTTTTTTCTTTCTGCAAAGTTCTGCGTTACTTTCTGTCAGATTTAAGAAAAAAGAAAAAGGTGTTTCAAAATCACAATAATGATGAGTGCCAAGAATTTTTAACTGTCTTTATCTAAGTGAGTAAAGTTTGTCATATGAATAAATTTCGGTTGAGACTTTTAAATTTGAAGTAGATTTTTAATGGCAAAAAAGAAGGCTGATATGAAATTACATAAATTAGCCACGTGTTTTGTTCTATACATGACAGTCTATACATGCTGTAGTTAATACCTGCCTCCTGTTTAACATTTGCTCTAAGCATCATTGCCTCATGACAAAAACTTTAGTCTTTTATTCCTTGTTATATATCAAACAATCTAGTCCTTTTTACACTTTCCTCTGTAAGAAAGGGGGGAAAAAAAGAAATTTAGTTTTCTAACTCATTTAGAATGCCAAGAGCACAGTATTCAGAGAAGAGGATAAATGTTCAAGGAAACAATTGCAGTTGTTCTAGTGAGACCAAATTTCTCTGGCAGCAGAGCTATGGTAAATTCATGCACATAAAGTCTTTCAAACCCCTTTGCTAAGCTCACCCAAGCATTTCTATGAAAAAAGTCCTTCTAATTTTTTTTTTTTTATTAAGCTCTGATAGGGTTGTACGTCCCCTTTAGGCACTGTAGCAGTGTCCAAAGCACTAACAAATCAGTTGTATGCACCAGTGAATCTGTCTCTAGTCCGACAGATGTCAATTCAGACCCTTCAATTCCTGCAGATTTCTGAAGGTAAGAATATCAAAGAGTACCTCTGACTTCAGCTAACATTTTCAGTAACAATTTATTTGTTTCCTTTGGAGAAGTGGGTATTCACTTTTAGCACTTCATTACCTTCAGTAAACCATAGCAGCACTCCAGCAAATAAAGGTGATCCAGCATCAGGACATATTTTAGCTGTTTTTTGTCAGCCACACACACTTCCAGCATTTTCAGAAAGTTCAAAGGAAGGCCCTTTCTGTCTTCTCTAGCATTTGCCTCATGAGTAGCAAGTAAGGTGCAGCCCTGATAGTTATGAATTTTAATTAATTGAATTCATTGAAGATAGCCAGATTGAAGATACACAATCTCCACTGTGTGCAAACTTTCAAGGGAAAATAAAAACAAACAAAACAAAAACAATAAATTAAGTAACATACTTTAGAATGCTATAATTATGAGAAATGCTACAATAGGCTTGGAGTTTACAAGACTAAAAGTTGCCAAGCATGAAAATGGAAATAGCTATTCTTTAGACTATCTAAAATGACAAATATCAGTGAAGGAGAATAGGTCTAAATAGCAGCAAAAACTTAAATGATCAGTACAAGATCTTAGAAATCATGATAGCATATGCTACAAAGTCCTCACCATTAAAGTTTGAAGCAACAGAAAACATGAATGTGATTAGAACAAGTTGTTTAGTTGATGTGATGCATCAGCCTAAGGCAAAGCACCTCTCAGGGTGAGCCATGTTGCTTAAACACAACTTAGGTGAGGAGACTTTACATGTGACCTCAGACATATTTATCTTCAGTATCAGTGCAAACATCAGTAATTCCACAATACGGTAAACAACACTAAATTGCCGTAATATGAACAGTCAAAATAAGTTGCATTACCACAATAAAAGCAGACAAATGCAGCAGTTTCTTTTCATGTTTGTATAACTAACAGCCAAACAGACCTCAGTCTGTGTTTAAAGAAAGTAAAGAGGCTGAACAAAAGAGGAGTAATGGAGTGGTGGGTTGACCTTAGCTGGGTGCCAGGTGCTTACAAAGCCACTCTATCACTTCCTCTTCCCATCTGGACAGGAGAGAGAAAATATGATGAAAGAACAACTCGTAGGTTGAGATAAGGCAGTTTACTGCGGCTGAAGTCAAACAGTGCCCGGTGACTTCCCGGGAAGCAGAGCTTTGGCACCACACAGTGGTTGCTCTGGAAGGCAAACACTGTAAATAACGAATGTTGCATCTTCCTCATCCTAGCTTTTGTATCTGAGCTGATGTCATATGGTATGGAATATGTCTTTGGTCAATGTGGGTCTAGCTGAGTCCCCTCACAGGATCTTGCACAGTCGCAGCCAACTGATGGAGAGTGAAATGTTAAGACAGCTCTGATGTTGTGCCAGCGCTGCTCAGCAGTGGCCGCAGCACTGGTGTGTCATCAGCTCCTTTCTAGGTACTAATTCAAAGCACAGCTCTGTGAGGGCTGCCATCTCAGCAAGACCCACTACAATTGGTAAACAGAATTCTTTGCTTACCTGAAAAAAAAATAAGCCTCATAACTTTTTCTGCAGCCTTACAGATATGTTGATTGGTGTGTATTTCATGCACAAAAACTGAATGCTCAACAGGTGAGCGTGAAAATGAGACTGAGTCCTCCCCACCTAGTGGGACACTGCACTCCACTCCTGGTGCTCCCTTTTCTTACTCTTCTTCCATGTTTTGAGGTAAGATCCTGAGTTGTGTATTGTAGAAGTGAAAAGTATTCAGAATTCTTAGTAATATTTCCCACACTTTCTCTTCTGCGAACAGGAATTGTACCAGCTGAGCTGAAGCCTGCAAAATACTTGCTGTTCGATGTGAAAAATACATGAGTAAAAGAATATCTACATGATTTCAAATTTACTGTACTCAGAAGTGGTATAGCACTCTAGAAAAATAAGTAAGCACAGGACAGTACAACAATGTTACATCTGTAAATCTTCAAATTATACAGATCAGTCCCATAATTCTCATGTTGGAGGCAGGAAATCTGCCAGAGGCTAAAGCTGACTACCTTAACCAAGGAAATGAACAGTGAGCACCAGTTTTGTCACCCTGAAAGAAAAATAAAAACAACATTTTTCAAGGCTAAATTTTGGCAATACCCAGGACCAACAATGATAGTCTTCCATATCTAGCTTCTTTTCTTATTTACACTCATTGACATAAAAGATAACAATAAATTCCATAGGATGGTGTGGTTCAGGAACATTTTTCATATTTCAGAATCAAAAGTGAGGTTAATTGCAGCTTTTCTAAGGCTTTCTCTAAGTACTTTCTCTGAGAAACTGCACAGCATACACAGTTCAGAGAAGGGATAATTATATCTGCACTGCAGTTCAGTAATATAGCTTCAAATAGACTATGTCAGCTTTAAATGAGATATGAGGTTCTGTCATGAGGCTGTTCACACCAACACAGAACATGCAATGTTCATTTACACTGCAATATACAATCCATATAACTACTGGTCTTATCATATCTGTACATCACTGACTTCTCCAATAATGTAAAATATTCTTTAATTTCTGCCTGGAAAATATGAAAAAAAAACCCACGTATGCAAAAGGAGACAAAGGACAATATCTGTTTTCAAGAATAGGTGCTTTTACTTGAAAATGGAAACATGAATGTGGATTTCCAAAGTAAAATTATTTTGAAACAATTCCTGTAGCACAAGACAAAAAGGACTCATCTTTCCTATATAAGTTGAAAATTCATTTTAAATGAATAACAGTTCTTTTCTCTTTTACAAGTATAACACCTAATAAGTAGGTTGTGAATATTTCATGCACAGCATTTTTACCTCCATATGATTTATTTATTTATAGAATATATTATGTAGTATAAAAAATATTTCATATCTAAGGTAGAGATATAACTGTATGCCTATGTGTAAATTACAGCATATCCAATGAGAAATATTAAGAAGACATATATCTAAAATCTTAACATTAAGGAGCAGCTGAGAGAACTCAACAAAATTCTTAATTTGGATCTTATTTCCAAAGAAAATTTAGAAAAACCTAGTATCCAACAACTCTAAAACTAGTGCTAGTAACACAGATGAATTCTGATGTGTTTTAATGCATGTTAAAAGAAATTTAGCACAAAAATTGTGCATAATCCTTAGCATACACTCAGAATAAATAAAGTTGGTTTTAACTCAGTAAGGGATCACGAAAGGGCATAGGCAGGCCCATTGTTTCTAAGCAGATTAAAGTAAAAATGCTGGAATAAGTTTAAAATTTATGCATCACATATATTATATAAGACCAGAAAGATGGATTTAATGAAAGACTTACACACCTAAAAAATATATGCACCACATCACCAAAGGCTGAATCTAACAAATGAGTTGCTTGCATAGGGGACTATTTCTATAGTACTGTAGGAGGTAGAGACATCTGGTCACTGTGAAAATTGACTTTCAAGTTAGTAGAACTCTTAATACTTTGTTTCTAACATTTTCTAGAAAGGAATCTTACATACATGGCTATACTGACTTTTACATCTCAGCTACTGCAGTTGAATGCAAACACTAAAAATAGTGCTAACTTCCCAGGTGGGAAAGAAGTGAGGGAAGAGAAGTCTTGGACTCTCTTCACTAGTTAAATATTTTAAATTTGACAGTGATTAAAAGCAAATAACAAATTTAAATACAGAGAGATTGCATGGTTAGAATATTACAAAGAGAATTAATCACTACCCATTTTCAATTTCAAAATAATGACTTTAGAAATTGAGCTGGTGAGAGGTTTGATCTTGTGAACATGAAAAACTGAGCTTCAGTAGTTTGAAACAAAATACACAAGAAATTAAAGGACAGTTTGATATTAGAAACTGACCTTAATTATTGGGTGCTTTTACTTTTGCCAATAGTTGTTTTTTTTCCTGGCCACTGTTCCAGGAAAGATGATCCATACACTTTTTGCTCAGTGAAAAATTCAGAAAATATGTATGCCCTTCCACAGAGCAGTGACAGAACCACTTGTTCTCAGAAACATACTCACTAACAGAAATTGGTGGACAATGTGAGCAAATCATCTAGTGGATATATAGCAGAGGAAACATTATTTCCCTTCCTTCACCACAGTAAGGTGCTAAGATTTACAGCAACCTCGTCTGTGGTGTGGCATTTCTGTTGAGACATGGAGAAATTGTAGTGCTGTTTGTAGACTGCAAGTAATTCTGGAATCTTACTAGGAGAACAGGGGATGCTAATAAACTCTCTGATAGGTCTAAGCAGATCTGCCATCTATTGGTGTCCTAGGTCTAGAACAACCCCATCATAGCACCACATGTGCTGAAAAACTGGCTGTAGAGAATATGCCCAGCATGAGGCTGGGATGACAAATGCACATCATCCCTCCACTTATTGTGGGGTACCTTCATCAAAACCTCACCTGCAAAGTCCTGGTTTGTCTCTATATTTAAACCTGATGGGCATATCTTCTGGCACAGTTACTAGTGAAAAATTCCTATTTATACAGAATTTTCCTTCCCCCTGTAGAAAGTTTATTGGTTCTGAAAAAAACCTCAGCCTGCAACCTGGTTGAGACAGAGATCTCTGAGAGGGAGATAGAAGAATATTTGGAATATATTATATTTACATTTAATTAGTGAAGATATAAAAACATTGTATTATTTTAACTATGTAAAATAAATGCAAGATTTTTTTATTCCAAATAGCTTCAACTCCTAAAATTAACAGTTTATTTTTTTCTTGTTGACGTGCCTGAAGGTAAAATCATAGAGGGCAGAGCTATTGAATTATATTAAATACCACTTTGGTTCTCAGGGACCCATTATAAGAATAATTTTGAGTTGGGGAATGTAATTGAGAATCAAATAAAAGTGTGTTTGTGTGAACACATGAAGTATTATCATGGAATAGAATGAAATATTTCCAAATGTCTGAGTTTTTACCACTTTTAAGATTTACCAGCTTCGGAAAGTGGTACATTTCTGTTAACTAAACAAGATTATTAAGATATTGAGAGAATGATCAAGATGTTAATAGTTTTAGATTGCAACAACAAGGAGTGATGTCAATTTACAGTGCAATAAATGGAAAAGCAGCCTAAACAACTAAGCTATGTCAGATTTAAAATTGACATTAGTTTTCCAATACCGCCTTTCTGGTGTCTGTACCTTGCAAATCTACACAAATCAGATAGGCAGTTCTGCACTAGAACTAGAAATTCAATATTGGAAACGGCTACTAAGTAGACATTTTAGGAAGTATTATATTTTGGAATGAGCTTGTCTACAGGTATTTTAAAGGCTGAACTGTACGCAGCAATCGAAGTACATTTTATCTTCATACTCGGAGGAACGGAGCATTCACCTTCTTAATTCTTTTTTTCACAATGTGTGCCTCTGAGGAAAACATTTTCAGATACAGAGTTCCAACACCTGTGCACATATATCTTTTAACAAATTTGGAAAGTACTGATATTTCTGAAGAACTGGATTTTACCTAAAAATCAGGCCAAGAAAGAAAGTACTGTAAGTTCAACAGTCAGGAGACTTAAATTTAGTGATATTAACCTCAATGCAGTTTAAAATATTTTCTATGTTTTACATAAATCACATGAACTTTTCAGTATCACTGAGAGGCACCACTGAGGGATGTTACTTGTATATCTTCAATGGGGCAAAATCGTAAGGAATTCTGTTTCCCCTCCCAAGGGCATGGGTGGCTGTTCATAACTCTTCATTGCAGTTTGCTGTCTTCTCAATTGCCCTGTCCATAGGGTATTTCCATAGGATCACCACTGGAGTGATCAAGGCTAAATCAATAACATGCTCTTTCTTACTTTCTCTAAATTAGGAAGAATGACTCCAGCAACTAAGTATGTGGACCAGCAAACATCCCCATCCACAGGACAGAGATAGCAAAATGCAACACAGACATGATTTTATTTAGTCTTCTAATTTTTGCTTCTTCTGTAATTAAAACCTATACATTTTATGTTCATTAGGTCATGACACTGTCGCACTGACATGTAAACAAGGAAAAACAGGTTTCATTTTCAGATAATTACTGTACACTTTGAGAAACTGAAACTAAGACTGGTAGGGTTTAGGAACTTTAAGACAGCAGTAATCATCATGAATTTCAAAGCCTACAATGTTGCTTTACCAGTAGAAAATGTAGTTTTTATATGTCATTAAAGAAGGCCATAAAGACACCTGCTGGAAATCAGTGACATGGGGCAGGTATCATAGCGGAGAGTCGTAAGAGGGTCAGCTGACGACATAATCCCATTTTCCTTCCCCATTTGATTGGCTCGATTTTCAGCTATCTCATCATCAGTTAGTTAAGACACTTTTGTGCCAATACAAGTGAAATACATGTTGAGCATCTCATGTTCCAAGTCCTGGTTTGGTTTCTCTTATCATCTGTAGAGATAAGTTGAACACAGAACTGGTAATTCAGAGCTTTCTGTATGCTGGTCAATTCTGGCTGGCTCTCAGACTAACCACTCCTAAAAGAAGATAGAAGTCTACCACACTGCCAAATTGAGAATTCAATTTAGGAAATCAACTATATGTATGCATTTCCTGTTCCTACATATCTAGAACCATGAAAATCTCCTAATCTAGAAGAATCAATTAAAAACTTGACAGCAACAAGTACTTTCCAATAATCTTGCATTAGTATGAATCATGACACCTGCACAGACTGGGAACACTGACAGAGGGAAAGATCTTGCCAGAGTTAAGATTTTCTTTACCACTTTTGCTTGTTCCCCTTTTTAATGCATCTCTAAATCACTAAATAAATCTCCCACAAAGCTTTTTTAACTCAAGACACTGCCTGGTTGTATTCAGAAGATAATGAAGGATTGTTTAATAAAAAGGGAATGCTGTCTGTATAATTGTGCTTCACTTACAATTTGGAAGATTATCTGGAACATAATAAGGAGGAAAATAAATTTAAGTGAGGTCTGGTGATTTAAGTAACCACTGGCACCATATGGATCTGGATTTTATCTACATTTCTGCTAAAAAAGCATCTGTGAATGAAATGGTGCATGGCTTATTTGAAATAAACAATGCTTATTCAGTGGAGCTAATAGTCTTTTTACCTTGAAAACCATATTTATTTTCTGTCTCACTGAGAGGTGATTTAGTTCATCCTCAAATATTTTCTTCTTTCACTTCCCTACATGTACTGCGTGTGTCTTATGATCAAAAACCTGGAACATGTCAAAACAGACATCCTTGTTTTAGCTTCTTTTGTTCTTTTCAACTGGAAGGTATTTGAAACATTTTTAAAGGTCTGAAAGTAAGTGAAAAAATAAAGAATTGTAGAGAGCATTTATGCATGTTAAACCTCTATAGAAAAAATCTAAATATGGTAGCAAAGAGTTCAGCTGTAAAGGGTTAGGAAGAAGAGTAAGATCACTACAAAAAAAAACAAACAAGGAAATAAAAAAGTTTTTTACCTAAAAGCTAAAAACCCCAAGAATTTCACAATTACTATGGAAGCTTCTAGTAACAGAATTTTTAATTATGTAGGCAAGAAACTATTCTTAGAAGTCAAATATAAAATTAACATAGATTTGCTTTTTTGAAAACTGCTGTCATTGAAATTCTCCTATAGTTTCTTGCCACCAAGGAAAATGAAGTTCCTCTGAAATCTCTTGGTGCCTCGATGATGTGAGTTTCTATTCCCCTTAACTATTGAAGTGTCATTCCAAATCAGTACTACCCCAAAGATCTGAAACTGGATCACAAATATTATGACTTTTATGCCCAAAAGCTGCCAA
>JAOXXN010035259.1:0-28233 GCA_026770055.1 Myrmophylax atrothorax | reverse complement strand
CCACACACCAGTGTCCCCAGGCTGTACCAGTGTCCCACACACACACCAGTGTCCCACACACACACCAGTGTCCCCTGCACACACCAGTGTTCCCAGCCCACACCAGTGTCCCCAGCCCACACCAGTGTCTCCAGCACACACCAGTGTCCCCAGGCTGTACCAGTGTCCCCAGCACACATCAGTGCCCCCAGCCCACAACAGTGTCCCCAGCCTCACAGAGAGAGCTGTCCCTGTATCAGGGGCAGTGGGGCAGGGCTGCAGTGGGCACCAGGACAGAGGGGAAGGCAGGACCCCTGGCACCGAGGACACGTGGGAAGTGAGGCCCTGGCAGGCAACAGTTCTGACCTGGGCAACCCCTTCCTCCTAGAGGATCCAAGTGTCTCTGGGAAAAAGCCCAAGCAGAACTACTGGAAGCAATGTGTTCTTCCAGGAGACAAGGAGGGGTGGCACCCACCCCAGAAATGGGGAGCAACTGGGAAGTCTGGCTGTGTGGGCTGTAACTCCTGGGTCCCGGGAAGGGGCTGGGTGTATCCTGGCAGTGCTGCTGCCACCAGGCTGAGGGTCCCAGTGTGGCTGGGCTGGGACACAGCCCTGGGCTGTGCACTCCACGAGTGCCCCTTCAGCCCACGCAGCTGCAGCCGGGGCACTGCAGCAGTGGGCATGAGGAGCTCAGAGCCACAGGGAAAAGGTGTCTCTTTTACCTCTGGGAATGACTGTCCCTCTGCCCTTGCAGCTCCAGGAAGGTCACCAGCCACTCACCAGCTGCCCCAGCACCAGGGGGTCTGACAGGCACAGCTTCCCAGCCAGCACAGCACAGTGAAAACACTTGGCTATGAGACTGGGCACAGTGACCTGAACCCAGGGTGCGTTTATTGCCTTGCCAAGGTGGTGGCTGCACCCAGTCACAGGAAATCTGTTTCTCTGCCCATCCTCAGAGACAGGCGGCCCCTAAAATCTCTGTCAGCCAGAAAATACAGGCTGGAGGGGAGCTGGCAGGGCCCTGTGGCTGTGTGGGGGCCTGACACCACATCCCACAGCCCTGCACAGCAGTGTTTCAGTGCCAAGGCAAAAGCTGGGGATCAGGGACAGCTGGAGCACACAGCAGCTCTGGGGATCTCTGACATGGATCTCTGGGCACTCAGGGACTGCCTGCTGGGCAAAGGAGCTTCTCTGCAGACCATGTAACCAACAGGTCTCAGGTAAGAAGCCAGAACTGCTGCAGGATTGTAGGAGAATTTGGGTCTCCAGTCCCACCCCCTACTCAGGCCATGGTCACTCATGGGATCAGACTGGGCTGCTTAGGGATGTATCCAGTCAGATTTTGAAAATTCCCTAGGACAGGGATACCACAGCCTCCCCAAGCAACCCATTCCAGTGACTGACTGTCCCAGTAAAATGCTTTCCCCTCATATGCAGTTGGATGCAACAGCTTGGCTGGCAGGAGCAGACAGTCCCTGCTGTGCAATTCCCAGCAGCCCAGACAACCTCCAGCAGGGCTGCTGCGGGTACCTGGGCAGCTCATTTATCCAGCTGGGGGGTTTCAGGAGCTGCCCTTTCCCTGTCACTGCCAAGTCCTTCTATAAATGGAGCAGGTGAGGAGCCAGGAGTGCCCCTGAGGTACCTCCAGCCACGTTTCTGAGCAGTTGAAGAAGGGGAGGATCAAGCACCCCAAGCTGGGCTGCCTTTCTCTCCCTACCTTTTCCCCAACTTCACATAGCAGAGAGAAGAACTGCTCCTTCCCAGGGAACGGGGCAGTGAGGGGTGAGAGAGAGAGAGAGGAAACCCCTTTGTGTCTGCAGGCCAGTGACTAATGGTATGGGGATGGAAGGTAACTCTGGTACCAACTCCACCTCCTACTTCTTGTCACAGATCCATCTAAGGCACTTGTCAGGTAAATATCTGCTCTTTTTATGAGCACCAGAATTGTGTTTGGTGTCCTCATTCTAGCCCATTAATCCCTGTATGTGTTAAGTCAGCCCTCTTGGCATGTTTGTTCTAATGAGGAATTAGCATTAGTGTCAAAACTTGTTAACGCAATACAAAAATTATCCTGGGAATATCCCTGTTACCAGCTCAGTCTGGGTGTGTTGCTACCCTGAAACACGTGGGAGGGAACAGTGAGTGTCAGTTCTGCTCATGCTGCTCCCAAACACAACCCTGCAGTGCCTGGGCTGGCCCACATGCCCAGGAGAGCTCTGGGGGGACAGGCAGAATGTTTAGAATGAAACCTCAGCACAGCAATTGCTATTTCTAAGTCTGTGTTTCTCTCTGATCCATTAGTTGGGGTAACTGCTCTGGAGAGTGTTTGTCACCTCAGGCAGTAAGTGAGGTGTATCAGCTCCCTCGGGGGCAGGATCAGCACGTTCCCAGTGGGAATATTACCCTGGACTCTGTCAAACACAGCAAGGAGGAGAGGAGTGGGGCTTATACACAACTGAAGTGAGGCACACTGGAATTCAGGCTGCTTCGGGAGATCTGAGTTGAGATGGGACACTGAATTTAGTGATGAGCTGATGAAGGCAGTAACACTCTTCTGCCACCACCGAGCTTCTGAAGATTTCCAAACCCTTAGTATTACGTCCTAAAATCTCTATCACTCCTTATGGAATGGAGGACACCACATGGATTTCTCTAAGGGATCCTTTAGCCAGACTGCTCACCGAAATGATTGCTCAGAGCACGGTTTTCCCTCACTGAGAGCTCCTGAATGCAGCACTGATATGCCCCCCAGAACGGAGTCAGCCTCCTCTCCACCTCTGCTGAGAAAAGACAGCACACCTGGGCTTAGATCCTGCAGCCTACGTTGCTTTCCTTACTGTGTCAAAGCCAGCCTGGAGCGTGGCACAGTTCTATCACTGCAGTGCCAACACAGAGCATTAGACACCAGACATAGGCCCAGCCTCTCTCTGTGCCACTGGGTTGGTGCTGGGCACCACCACGGCTTGGGAATGGACTGCTCTGCACACACTGCCTGCCCCTCAGTGCCTGTGCTTACAGAACTCTCTCTGGGTAAAGCCCTTCCCTTCACATAGACCCCGGTGCTATCGCTGCCACGGGCACCGCTCACTCACTGCCCGGGTGCTCTCACGTGCTGCTACCCTGAAACAGCAAGGCAAGATGAGGGAACTCTCACAGACTCCAAACAGTGACAGGAATTCTTTGCTGTCTCCTACACCTTATTCCTTTTGGTGTTCACATTAATGTTAACTGTTCAGGATGGTGCTGGTGCCCAGTCGTGGCTCACTGACTGGTGTGATCAGAGACAGCAAGACTCCGTCCTCAGGAACATCAAGGATGCACAGGTGCTGCAGACCCACATCAGACACTGATGAAATATCCCTTGGGACCTTCTGAGTTTCCTTCCCTCTTCAAGAGTTTGGCATCACTGCATTGAACACAAGTTCTGTACCCTTATACCAGGACTTACATGGAAATTCTGCAAATACCTGTACATACACACAGCTTTCATGTCAGGTACACACATTCCCCAGTGAAGCTCTCCAGTATAAATCAGACTTTACCAAGGAAGTGGTCTCTGTAAGATAATGGAGCTACATTCAGGTGACCCAGGGCAAACCCTTGTTTTCATTTCTGTAGTCTAAACGAGAACCTTTTCAGTATATTCTAAAATATCCCCAGACCTGACTTCCATAGAAAATAAATTGCAATTGCTATCTTAATGAACTTAGAAAACAAAGCTTCATTAAAACCTAAAAGCATCAGCTATAATTAAAGCACTGCTTCGTTTTGATAGGATCTGTTTAAACCACCACGAGTCAAATCATAACGGGGCCACCAAGCTTACCCTTCTAACAGGCAATTAACTCTAGCAAGCTTCCTAAAAATCTAGTCCTTTAGTAAATTAGGGGAAAAAAACCCAAAAATCCTGCAATAGGTGAGTCTGAGCAGGTTCACGCTTTAGAGCACCATGTTTCATTGTTATGAATTCCACTGAAATCATTGCAATCACCTTCTACCCAACCCTCACCTCCCAAACCCAAGAACTTAGCAGTTCTGTTTTCAAAGCAAATATCTACACCTCCACACATCAGCATTTAGGTCAAAATCCAAAAAGTGAGGGATCACAGGCCAAGAACAGCAGAGACCGATGTTCAGGACAGCAGCTGTTGTTCCAGTGGCAGACAGAAATGCCCCACGAACATCACTGTGCTGTGGTTCAGCTTGGTTGTCCTCTGGGGCAGTCTCACCCCGGAGCTCCCCTGGCCCCAGCGCTGACAGGCTGTGAGGAGGCACCTCAAAGAAAGCTCTAAAGGAGCACAAGACTATTACATTTCTCCTGTTTACTGTCCTTTACCTGGCCAACCTCTCACAGGTTTAAGTAACTGTAAAATTGCAACTCTCTAACTGCTTTCTAATTAAGCATCAGAATAAAGAGATGCTCATTTTAACGGGTTTCTTCAGGCAGTCGCTGGTAGTTAATTTGCCACATGCTGTGGCCTGGATAAACTGTGCTTAAAAGTTACCAGAGGCTGGTTCTGCCAAGCACAAATCTATTGTCAGAGCAAAAAGAGATGCCAGGCCTTACAAAGAGATTTTGAAAGTGCGGGTAGAAGTCACAACAAGGTGGCAAACACATGGCAATGCGTGACTGCGGGCAGCATAAATCAAAGCCTGTGGAGATGAAGTAACACAGCCCCCAGTCCTGTTCCTGCAGCAGCTTCCTGCCTCCCAGATGACGAAGTGGTGGGTTTTTGCTTCTCACACACGGGCCAAGCCTGCAAGACCAGTCTTCTTCCACCCTAGCTTGGGTGTTGATGCTCACAGAAATTCTCAAGAAACAATAATAATTTCTCAGAGCTTCTTTGTTGCCTGTTTTACAGCATGCACGAGAGTCTGTTTCTGATTTCATGCCTCTCTCTTATTTCAGTTGCTGCTACTGTGATCATTATCTCTGGCAGCTAAGGATGTAGGCTGTAAAGCAGCCCTTCCCAATCATTTGTTCCAGAAATCCCTTAAATCTACCAGGCCATCACAGATGGGAAATACCTATTACTGTGGTGGGAGAAGT
This sequence comes from Myrmophylax atrothorax, assembly GCA_026770055.1. Lineage (NCBI taxonomy): Eukaryota > Metazoa > Chordata > Aves > Passeriformes > Thamnophilidae > Myrmophylax > Myrmophylax atrothorax. Next base: position 23,204 of record JAOXXN010035259.1, on the reverse strand, counting down.
CATGTGAGTATTGGTTTGTTTTGTTGCATTTTTCTGATCTGTCAGAGCTGCAATAAAAAGTCATGAAGTCCTCACACTTTCTCGAGACCTCAGCTGGCATTATTTTGTGTATCTGGGTTTTGGAGACAGAGTCATCTCCTATTTGCTGGTGATCTTACAACCTTCTACAAAATGCTAGGCTAAATCCAGTCAGGATTTCATGAGGGCACTCAGCACATCCCTATAAACCCACACCCCGTGTGCAGCCTCTCCACCCAGCTGTGGGGATACCTCTGTGCCCAAACTGAGCCCACGGTGCCGTGCCTGAATCTCCCCGCCCGAGCCTTGCCACGCCGTGGGCACGGGCTCCTGGAGAGACAGAGGCAGCTCCGCAGGCTGCCCCGGGGGGTGTCACCTCACCAGCGAACACAGGTTGGGATGGCACAGGAGGCACTGCAGCACACCGGGAGAACAGCTGTGTGCCGAGCTCCACAGCACTGCCAGCTCCAGGCTCCAGCTGCCCTCCCGACAGAGCGGCTCCCACGAACACGTGCCCACCCCGGATGGCAGCAAGCCAGTCACAGAGCTCGTGCCTGTCACACCAGAGAGGGAAAGGGACCAGCGCTGCTGTGGCTGCTGAACTGACATCAAACCAGAGCATTCACTGGGAACAAGGGCGGGAGAAGCTTATCCAGCCGTTACCTCGATGAAAGACTGTCACCTTCCCAGCCCCACCCAGGCAGGACTTTTTCCCGGTTCCGGTGGTTTTCCAGCAGAGCCGGGTTGCTCAGCCCTGCGCACAGCCTGGCAGCTCCCACAGGCAGCGCTGGAACATAAGGAACAGCAAGGCACTGCCAGCTGTGCCTCGGTCCTGCCTCGGACACGTGGGAGAACCAGGAGTGCTTCCAAGCGCAGGGAAGCCCCTCACAGCATTCCAGAAAGGATTCCCAGCACAGCCTGGACAGACTTGCTGGGGCAGGTACCCGTTTTGAAATGCTTCAGTGCCCTGGTGGCAGAGAATTGCTGCCATGGGATGAAACGTTCACAGCCACACTTGATGGTGCAAGGCTTAGTCCACACACTCCTGTTTTAGCATGTGCCTTGCTCAGTGGGGTGGCCTTGGAATTAAGGCATGGAATCATTCCAGATGCTTTTTATTAAAAGCCATCTCCACTAAGTTCCCCACAGACCAGCTTTGTAAAACAATTACCTCCCCCTGTACCAAGGGCTGCTGTATTTAATTCAGCACAAGATTTAATAAAACAAAATAAGCCACTTGAAAGATCAGTGACAGGTTTCTCTTCATGGGTCTGGCTTCCACCTTGACAAAAACCCTTCTGTACAGGGAATAGATTAAAAGAAACAACTGGCTAGGAATTGGCTGAAATCTCTATGCAGCTGGTGGGGAAGGTGGATTAACACTCTGCCTGCATTTCCCTGCGGGTTGTACTAACAGAGATATCCTCCCCATGACTCCAGAGAGATCTGGATTTGTCCCTGTACACACTCCCTGTTGGGGCAACAGCTCAGGCTGTCAGTTTTGTCAATTAACTTCAATGCACAGAGCCCAGCACAAGACAACTGTGCTCCCAGAAGAGCCAGGAAGAGGAGCTTTGCACTGAGCTGCACCAACAAGGAGAGGTCACTTTCAAAGACTACAGCAAGACTCAGACTACTTAAAAAATCCTCCACTCCTGCTGCTTTATCACCCATCCCCCTAAATATTTGTAAACAGGTTTAGCAGTGTTTTCTTCAGCAACACAGGTCTACATACTTTCATATTTTCTACAGCAAAGTCCACTTTACACCAGATGCAAAGCAATGTCAGGGAAGCAGTTACCTGAATTATCAGGGCACCAGGATACAGCTCCCACTTTCATTCCTGAATGGACTTAGTGTTAAAGCATTTGACAACTGTGTAAACACCACCAGAGTGCTCTGAGGGAATGATCTGGAGCAAAAGGCAGTTTCTGTAGGAAGCTGTCAGGTGCAGAATCATGCTAGCCAGCCAGCTTCTGGAAAAAGGAGTTTTCCTTAACACTTGGATATGATACTGTCCCAGCAAATAAATCCCAAAGCTTCCCCCTTCCCTTAAGCACTTGACTGCTGACAGACTGCACAGCCTGTCAGAGCAAATCACCCAAACTTGCATCCTGCCTGCTGAATACACCAGACTGCAGGAAACTTCAGTCTGTAAGGTAAAATGAACCCCAATTCCCTCTTTCCCACACCATGAGTACTTGGCAAAAACAAAGCTTGATGTCATTGTTGGGTGGGTGTCAGCAACTTGTTTAAGTGAGCCATTTGATAAGATGTAGAGCTTCCTGTGGAGTTGCTGCTGTTCAGCAGAGTGTGTTCCTTCCTCACAAGGTGGGAGCAGTCCAGTGAGCTTATCATGGACAAAAAAGGGGAATTATTCTGCCTAGTAAGTATTTCTGCTCCCTGCAGGCCAACATCTGGGCTGCATTATCACTGAAGCCAAGCAACTTTACAGATTCAGCCTAGAAAAACATCGAGGAGCTACCAGATGTATTTTGCAACTCTTTGCTGTGGTGTGAGCTTCAGAACTTGAGCAAATCCTGTTTTCTGAATGTCACAGACAACCTTTACATACATAATATCGGTCATTTTCCATAAATTTTCTTTCTCTAAGTCATCTGTTGTTTATAGCTCACACTAAGGGAAACACAGCCTATCAATAAACAGAACAACCCACCAGCTATTGCTCCGATTCTCACCATGTTTCTCAACCAGATGACTCAGCAAGCTCATGCGTGCAGCCCTCAATGAAATAAACCAAGGGACTAAGTGAAAAAAAAATTATTGCACCAAACACAACTGTAAATTTAAAAAGCTTTTGCTCTGACAGCTTTCATGTCAGTGCTCTAGTGCCGGTTCTTATGATACATATGACTAGGAAAGGAAATACAGAGGCGAGAGCCTGAACTGAGACACTGCCCTGGAGGAACAGCTCCTGTATCCAACCAGCAGGCTGCAGGCCTGACAGGCCACCCTCTATGCTGCCTGTGGAAAGGCAGCCCCCAAAGGCACCAGATGTCCTGCCCTAGCCCTGTAATTCATCCATGCTTCAGGAGAGAAACAAGGCTACTAGCCAGGACGGAGTCCATAGGAATGGAATAAGATTTCCCTCTGTGGGACTTTGTGATACTCTTCAATGCCTGTCAGGTTTCCACTGTGTGGAAATAACCCTTGATTTTTCAGTAAAAGGAGATGAAAAGGTCTTTCTGTACCTTTAGATCTTCATTAGGCTGCTACATTTAGCAAGAGATTTTTCCAAAGCACCTCAGAGGATTGGGCCATTCGGTTTCTCTTGGTTTAATTGAGCATTCAAATCCCCAGCCACCTTTGAAAATTGTGTCTTCCAAGCTATGTTCATGCATAGGTGACTAAGCTACAGAAATGGTAACACTACCTCAATTTATGAAAAGAAATTACTCTATTGAAGCCTCACAGGCAAATGCCAGGGATGGGAAGGAAGCACAACCTGGTGTCAGTATGAAAAGAGAAAAGGTCTATGTAAAGATTACCAAAAGCTACAAGTGTCAGGGCAGAGCAACCATGGATTCCTGTTTAAAGGCCACAAGTGTAATGCATTTCCATAGAACTCAGATCTTATTCATGAACCTCCTTTTCAGATTCCATCTCAAAACCAGAGCAAAACCATTTATGGAGCCTTTCCTTTATCTTCTTTCTTCAGATACGCAGTGGCTGTTCTTTCATCAGGGAAAGGAAGGTTTGCCTAATAACCCAACTGAGAAAGGGATAATAACATCAACAGTTAAATAAAACAGACATACAGTGTTCCAAGATTTACAGGGGCTCAGAGGAGGTGTGTCCTTTCCTCTCCTGCCTTAAAGCACAATGCAAGTGTCAGGGCTGAGACTGTTCTGTGGGTGAGGCAAAGGGCTAGGAAGTTTGTCAGCTGCGAGGCAAAGCAGTCCAGACCAGTTCAAACCAGTCCAGACCATTCCAGGCCAGTCCAGATCAGTCCAGACCAGTTCAAACCAGCCCAGACCCTATAACACGCCATGACCTCAAAGCTTCTCCCTCTCTGCCTCTCAAGCCCAGGCTGGGCAGGCTCAGGCAGTTCTGTTCCTTGGTGAAACTAGACTTCCTCCAGGCCTTGTTGGCACACAGGCCCTGGGCAGAAGACAGAGCCATCCAAAGGTGAAGTGCGCAGTGCTGGAGCCCATGGACAGACCAACGTGCCAGTGCTGTGCTCTCCAAAATCCCCCTTCAGATCTGTTTTTACACAGGGGAAGTTGCCTGTGACTCACATGATGTTCTTCCATTTCCTTCTCTTAGAAGGAAAATTCTGACTGTCAGTATTTCAGCGGTTCAGACCTTGCCCTGCTTCGCTCAGGAGGGCTGACAACTTCACCACAAAGCATTCATTAACTGGAAAACACAGCCAAAGGGAAGGAAAACTTTCTGCAGGAGGGTTTCTGCAACAAGAGAAGGATTTGTCCATCACTGAAAGAAAATGTTTCAACCTTGTATTTCAGAACGTGCACATCCTTTCTTCTCAAATGAGAGAGCACTAACAAAGCAGAACATGGACAGGATATTTTAGTGTTGGCAAAACAGGGTGTTTTAGTGGTCCCCAAAGTGGTTTTTTCCCCCTGCCCTAAGCCCATTGAGCACTGCAGGGCCTCCTCACTTCGTGCTTCCCGCTGCCCAGTGTGAGTGCCCTCTCCTCCCTGCCCCCAGGCTGCTCACCTTGCCTGGCACACAGCACCCTGCACCTCACTGCTCCTGGGCAGTGGGTGTCCTTCCCAAACCCTGCCCCAAGCCTGCCCAAGCGCAGATTTCAGGGGGTGTCCAGCACTGGCAGACACTTCAGCCCTCTGAAAGGCCCAGGAGACTCAGGCAGTGTAGCACATGGGAAGAACTCTGCGGCAGTGGGTCCTGTTCTGCCGGTGCAGAGCCACTTGTCAAGGACAATAGCTGTTGGCAGAGCATTAACATGACAGTCGGGCCTGCTGCCAAGGCAAACACTCCTTTGTGGTTTATGCAATGTTTCACTGGCCTGTCATTCTGAGATGGCCATTGACGGGCACTGACAACTGCCTTTCACCATTATGAGAAAGAAGAAAGAGACTACTCAGCAAAGTGGGCAGTGGGCTTTGCTGAAGCCCCACAGCAACAAAGGCAGGCTGGGTAGATCCTGCATGTGCGTGTCTGGGTTGGTGGGAGCCTTGCAGCTGGAGGAGCCCTGCACAGGAGCCAAAAAGGGTTTGCCCTCTGCAGAGGGAGGCTGGAGGGAGGCCCTCTTTGCAGAGGGAGATGGGAAAACTTGGAGACGATGCCGGTTCCATGAGACAAAGAGTCTTTCAGCTTCAAAGATGTTGACTACAGAGCCATCTTTGTACTTGGAAATTCTGCCTCATTGTTGTCCCAGGGATCATGGGATTATCTAAATTGGCTTTAAGAAGATGATTGGCTTTTGCACAAGAGGTCTCCTGGCATTTAACAAACTAAATGGGCAGTTACAGGGAAGGACCATGAGGTTTCAATTATTTCTGGAGATGTCTGAATTAGGAAGAACAGTGCTTATTGATTCTCATCCTGTCATTCATCCACGGGAAGTACCCTTGAACGCCTGGAGAAAGGCTGTGTCTGAAAGGCTAAACCCCTGTAATGGTTTTAACTGGCAGAAGGAAGGAGCTGTGTGGTTGTGACCATGCCAAGGCTTGAGTGATATCTGTGACTTATCTGACATCACAACCTGATACACAGGGCTTGCTCTTATCTCTACACACTTGCCACTTCTAACCTTTCCTTAGTGCTCATACTTTTGGTCTTCTAACCCTTAAAAAGGAGCCTGCTTCCACTCTGCTAACACAGGCACTAAGATAAGGTAACACAGATGAATGGTGCTTTAATTCTAAATGGGAATGTTCAGACAGATTTGTTGTGATCCAAATAATCCATTTTATCTCAGAGCCTGTATGTCAGAAGACTCTTTCTGAGAGTCCTGGGGAACCCAATCTGCTGGTGAAGCAAAGTGTCATCTGAGGCTCTTGAAGCTGCTGCTGTACTGCATTCCCCTGGGTAGGATCCTGACCAGAGAGTGGGAATGATGCTGCATGATGCACCTGATCAGATCACTGCACAAACTGCTCCCAAATAAGTGGAAGGACATATGCCCCTGAGGGATTATGACCCTGCCTCATCTCCTCTGAGAAACCCCCTGCCACGAGCTGTGCAGCCTGTGCCCGTTACAGGACGTGTCTGTGTCCAGGGTTTGTTGGGAGGCTGGTTCCTCTCCCCAGCTGCTCACACAGCAACAGCACAAGATCCTCAGGGAAAGGACAGTAGCCTGTGCAGCAGGACCCAAGCTCTGGGCGCTGCATCAGCACAAAGCTGCTGCTCTCTCACCTCTCCACAGCCACCCGAAGTTCCACAGCAAAATGTTTTCAAACAGCGCTGGAGCATTTCCTCTTCAGCCAGAGCTTCCTGTTTTGCCTACATGGTCCATGTCCATGCTTCACACTGACCTCTCCCCTCCCCTCCCTTCCCTTCCCTGTCTGGGGTGCATCTTGCTTTTTGCACCTCTGGTTTCCATGTGCTCAGTGCATGAGGAGAACTGCAACTCCCTCCCTGTCACCTTAAAAACAGCCCTCTCAAACACTGAACTGTCTGCACAGCTGAATATCAGGGTGGTTTGAAAGGATGAAAATAACAACTTTCTGTGGCTTCCAGCAGACTTTAAGATTTCATTGCCAAGCCATTTTCCCAGATATTTGATTCAATACAGGAAGTGTATCATGAAGAGAATTCTCTGGGATGAGCAGGTGTTTGTGTCTCTCGGGTGCAGGTGTGCAGAGAGACTCTGAGTAGAAAGCATGAACCATCCTTCAGCCATGCCTAACTGGGTGATTTGGCTGTCAGCATACCAGAATTTACACAGCACTGGGTGACACATAAGATGGTAACCTGTGCAACCAGGAGGCTGTGCAGGTCACTTCAGTTAGCCATGCCCTGGCCAAAAGCACGTTAGGACCTTTGAAGGGAAGACTATGCTACAGTTGCAAAGCAGCTCCGGTGCTCTGACTGACTCTATGGCTTAAGAGCAGTGGCTGCCTATGGGATGGTGCTCCAGTTCTGAGAGGGAATTGCTTCATTTTGGCTACAGCTGCCTGTTCTTCAGCCCAAGCACCCTGCACCCTGCACCCTGCACCCTGCACCAGATAGCACGTGGGACATCCAACAAGCTGGTATGAAGGGATGAAAGGTAATGATTTTGTGCTGAGAGCCAAGAGCTCCAGGAATGAGAGAAGCTGGGACTACCAGTTACACTGGTGTGCTGCACCAGTGGGGCTCAGCAAGGTGATTAAGTTCAGATCTGCTCTCCATTATTAGAAAGATGCTGCTCTTCAGAGATGGAACTCTGATGGGGCGAGCATTGCACCAAGAGGCTGGTGAGGCAACACTCAAACCTCGGGTGATTGTGCCTCAGAGAGGGGTGGCTGTGCACACTGGTGAGGGATTATGGCAGGCTGTCCCCTCCAGGCTGCAGGTAAGGCTGTGCTGTCACTCCCCTCTGGCAGAGCGACAGCTCAGCTAGACTGCACTTAGCACAAGGCAGATTTCCCTGAAGGACTTGTGTAATTGGGGAGCAAATGGCTTGTACTTCAAAGCAACACTGCTTCAGGGACAAAGCCAAAGGAGCTCAGAGAGGCAATCAGGGAGTTAATCATGCCTTTGATGTACCCTTATCTTACCAGGATATGCAGATATAAGGCCTCTGAGAGGCTGGCCAAGTGCTTAATTGTTGATTGTGTAAAGATTGCATAGATGGGCCTTGGTTCCTTAAGGTGAGCAAGTCCTGGAGGACTTTAATCCTAGAGCATTATGAAAATAAAGTGACGTTGCAAACTGTGAACTGTGACTCCCCTCCATAAAGCAGCAGACGCCAGTAGATGGGACAAAGGCCTGGCACACATGGCAGGTGGCACCCCTGGGGTATTTCAAGCCCTCCCACCTTCTGAGGTTCAAGGTCACCATCTCTGAACTCAAGTGGCTTCTCTTTGTAAACAAGGTCCTGATCCACTTGCTTCAGTTCCTACAGAAGAGCCTGCTCTGAGGCTGCCTGCCCTCCAAGAGCCTGCACTGTATTATGCTGGAATACAGAAAGCGCCCTCTCTAGTTTTCAGTACAGGGGGGCCCGGCTTTGGGCCTTGGGAGGCACCTGCACTTGCAGCTGTTTGCTTGTTCCAGCCCTTCCCAGGAAAAGTGGTTAAGGAGGGGGAAAGCACTGCAAGGTTTGAAGGCTATACTCTTTTTTTTTTCTTTGCCAATGTTATCCACTTAGCAGCGGAACCAAGGAAGTTCTGACCACCTTCGTGGCTTTGGGATGTTTCCACTTTCAGTCTGAGCCTAGGGATGGGCACTGTGAGCTTTACTGCCACAGGAGGACAGCCATCTGTCAGAATGGTAATTTTGACAAATATTGTGGGCTTGGCAGCCTGATAGGGGAAATGCTATCCCCTGTCCTCAGACCTCCTGCTCCAGCAAAAAAAGGGTGACTCAGCCGCACACTTCTGAAAAGAGAACATCCTGGTTACCTACGTGCTTTCAGATCAGCTCCATCTTCCAAGTGCCCTCCAAAGACAGCCCAAGTGACTCTTACGTGATCGAGTCCTGAGCATACAGTGCTTTCTGCAGCAGCCTTGGCCTTCGACAGCTGAACTGCACGGGCAGCTATCGGTTCTCCTGGGCATTGTGCTCGTGGTTAATCACTAAGCAGTTAAGGTTATGTGGGGAGCAGAGGGACAGGCTCAATTCCTGCTGCAGTGCAACGTACAGAATCCCTGTCTCAGAGCCTCTGATTCTGAGGCTTCTATTTCTGTCAGCTTAGGCTCAGACAGCTCCAGCAGTTCACTTTTCTCCCTTTCAATGGTAAGGGAAAAGGCCTTTCCTTCCAGTTTGCTGGAAGTGTGCCCTGCACAGGCTGAAGGGGTGGCATGGCACGTGGGTGGTTAACAGGCTTGTTTCCCCACCTGCATGGGGACAGGAGTGTTCCTCTATTGCACTGCTCTGTGCAACAGCTGCCGTCCTTCCTGGCCCTGCATCCGGCAGCAACTTCCTCCCCTCAGATAAAGTGAACTTTATCTACAGAACCCTCAGCAACTGGAGGAACCAGCAAGAGGGGCAAGCAGGAGATCTGCTGGTATGAGCTGGGCTCTCTGAACTGAGGCTGAGCACCCCTCCCTCCCAGTGCCCACAGGAACAACCTCCCCGTCCACACGGGAACCCCCTGTTGGGTCACGCAGCCCTGGGTCCTCACACACAAGGCTGTCAGGCAAACAAGTCTGAACTGCACCTTAAACGCAATGCAGCACAAGTGTTAACACCACGCTCTCAGGCTTGGTTTGTGTATTGATGGTGGCATTGATAGATAAAGAACTTTGGGGCTCATGTTCTGCTTCTTGAACTTGGATTTTGTGACATGTTTTACAGTCCTTAAAGTGCACTGCCTTAACCACATATATAAGCACAAATTATATACATATGAACTGTGCACTCAGTTTCTAGTCCTACTGTTTGGTCATGAATTAAAGGTCAGAGTTATGGATGATGGGACATGTTCAGCTCCAAATTATTCTCTGAAAGACTTCCCTGTATGTGTCTATTTGGAGGAATTCTGGCAAAGAACATTGACTTTTAATTACAGAAGGGAAAAAATGGAAAACAGTTTTGAAATGCTATATAACATACGTAGGATTATTTTGAAACTGGATTTTAGAGTTTCTGAAACCACATGCTGACAACACTGAAGCTAGCAATTACCTGTTCCTATGGAGCTCATATGATACTGCTGTCTTTAGGGACAAGAGTTTAGGGCTCACTGAGCCAGGAATTTTGGTTTGGTTCTGTATTTCTAGGACCACTGGGTTCTCTCTGCAGATCTGTAACAGATCTTACATCACTTAGCACCAATCTGATTCTGCCACCTCTTCTCTGTGCAGACTTGAGACTGACACTCCTTGAGACACGTGTTTCTTCTGCTGTGCTGGAGCCTCAATGTCCTTCTAAAACAGCAAGTTGTCTCAAAAAGGGTACTGGCATTTACTTGATGGAAAGAGGATGCAAATCAAACACACCCTGGCATTCTGGCATTACTTTTCTCTGTCTAACAGCAACTGAGTGGCTTTGTTCTGACAATACAGCACTCTGGTACTCGTTTTCTGAGACTGGGATTTAAGAGTCGTGGTATTTGGTGCTGGACAGTGGATGGTCAGTCCCTGCTGCAGCAGGTGCTGTTCAAGGCAAAAAAGTGATTAGGTAGTAAATAGCTCTGAGTTTCCTGTGGCTGTGCTCCAACACTATCCACTGTCCATTATTCTCCAGCGTCTGACAAGCTGAGAGCACTTACTGGGCACTGTGAAAGGGACTCTCTTCACTGCTCCTACTAGAAACACAACTGTGGGACCCTAATGTCTTTGAGACACCTGTCAAGTGTGAGTTCACTTTTCAAGCCATGCTGCATGAGGATCTTCCTGTGCAGGCAGTCAAGGTAGGGACTTTGGCCAGGCCAGTGTCAATTCAAAGTGGGAAGGAATCCAGCAAGCAGCTTGTACTTGTTCCTTCTGTCCCTGGGTAAGCTGGATTCGTAAGTTACTGGAGAGGGAGGGGGAGGAGGTAAGAAATGCAAACAGCTCTAACCAGCTGGAACTAGATCTCTCCTAGCTGGACAGTTACAATTTATCAAACAGAAACAATGCCCAACTGTTCGCCTTGCGAGTAAACATGACGGGAACAAAGCCTCAGCTGTGTGTGTGTGTGCTGGTGAGCCTCCTTGCACTCACTGGGCTGGCTGTCCACGTGCTGGTCAGTGTGTGGCTTGGATCTTTAATCAAAGGCAAAAGGAGAGGCATGGGCAGGCACTGACAGGCAAACACAGCCCTGCAGTTTGGCTGTGCTGGGCCCGTGGGCTGTCTCTGAAAGAGTCCCGCACGTAGTTCCACATTCATCAGAGCAGAGCTGGCAAGGAAGGTGGCATGAGTTTAGGACATGCTACAACCACCTCATGGAGCTCTACGAACAAAACTGCTATCCTGAGTGAGGCCTGTGAGCACAGCTGATTTGGTTACTAACATGGTCATTAGGGCTGCAAGGAGAGAGGGTGCAGTGAGCAGCGTTGCCAGCTTTTTCAGCTGGTCAGCTGCACTGGATCCCCTGGCATGATGGGGCAGCACTTTGCTGCCTCAGTAGCCTGAAATTCCCCTTCCATTTTGTGCAAGAGAACCTCCTGACCATTTATCTTCAGCTAGTAAGGCAGAGCTGGGACAGCTGCTAGAACTGGAAACAGAACAGTGAAGTTCTGGTGAAATGAAATAAATTAGTCTAATTAGCCTGTCCACTTAATTGAAATTATTTTCTTTGTGTCAGTTTGTCCATGTTAAATGCCACAATGGGAAAGAGCTGATGTGTTCTAAATGACATGAGGGGGAAGAACTGATGTGTGTCTGTCTAGGACTGTCCTGAAAATTCTGACACTGGGGAGGGAGAAGAGGTGGGGTGGTGAAGCGTAGGACAGAGAACAGGAATGATGGAATGAGAAAAAGAAGCACTGGGGTGATGCTGATTTACTTTCAGACAGTGAAGGATTTCTTATCCAGGTAAAGATGACTCGATGCTTCAGTCTGGATACGGCAATAACAGGTAAAGGAATTGCCCTCCCTAACTGGCACAGGGACAGGCTCTGTCATTAAGTCCCTGCAAAGAGAGCATTAAAATCGCCATTCATTTTCTGTCTGCCTTCCAAAACCCATGAGGAAGCTGGAGCACTGTGTTCTTCAGTTATGCCCTGGCCACACTGTTCTCTCAGAACCTTCCAGTGCCCAGGTCTCTGCCACAACAGTCTCCTCCTTGGCTGCCACCCTTCAGTTCATGCCGACCGTGGAAGACAATGCCAAATGGCAGCATAAACTGATCCCTGGCTCACAGCGCTTGGCAAACCAAGCCTGGACTGATTAGCCTTTAACTTCACTTATCTGCTTAACAGTCCAGCCCTCTGAAGTCAGAGATTGGCACTGGCGCCAGCAGACTCGGGATGGTGATGCTGTATTGGCTCACACGGAGTCCATATCCAAAAGGTTTCCTTAGGGGTGTAAGGAAAGTGCCTCAGGAAGCCTGAAGAACTAATGGCTTATTTTCTGATGTGCAGGAGACTAAGCTTGCCAATATCCAAAGGCAAGAGAGGTTTCTGAAGTCCTATATGACTAAACAAAAGCCTGGGAAAATTTAAATAGCCAAGGCTATGTTGTAATGGCCTATAAAAAGTTCCCAGTTAAAAATGAAACATATCCTGTGCTCCTTAACTTAGTATCTCAGACTTCAGGAGACCGTGCTCATGCAGAATGGTGGTCTTCACAGTGTACCTCACTAATGTCCTTAGGTCAGGCCTTCCCTTAAAGGCACTTGCATCTCTTTTCCAGCCTGCAGATTGGAAGCCTGGAGTTGTTCGGGGTTGGGGATTTTGCTCAGTTGATCACTGTAGAAAAACCAAAAAGCTTTTGAAAACTTCCAGATTAAAAGAGGTAATTGTGTCAGAACTGAGAAACAGGGCATTGCCAGGCTCCTGTCACTGAGGGGAGCAAGAGCAGGACAGGGGAGGAGGGGACATGGAGACAGAGCACAATGGCATTCAGTGGCGAGTCCTCGTGTGGAGCAAGGCAGTCTCCTGGCAACCTGTGGCACTAAGTGGATGGAACAAAAGGAGCCTGACTGAGGCACCAGGGTCCATCTCTAGTGTTTTGGAGAAATCTGCTATTCACTTGTTGCAGTGCTGCCTAGTTTATTAGTGATGTCTGCTGTCACTGTGGCTGCTGCAGAAGCAAAGCTTATGTAGGGCACGGCTCTGCCTGGAAGGCTGGGCTGCGCTTTTGCTTGGCCCTCCTCTGGACCCGCTGCTTGGCCATGGCATTTGGTTGCCAAGCATTTGGTTGCCATGCCAACTTTTCAGCCTTAAATCATAATCTAAGCACAGCAGGAGACCAAAAGCCTTCTCAGGTCTAGTTGTTTGAGCAGGATTGGCTGGACATGTCTTGTCAGCAACAGCCCAGGTGAAAACTCACCAACGGGGACGTGAGAGTTCCCTCTGGAAACAGGTACAGAGGTTAATGGGAGTTATGGCTGGAAGATCTCTGCCTTCCCAGCTCTACCCCCTGTGTGAACCCAGCCTGCTGTGGCACTGGCACGAGGTGCTGTGGGGTGCCAGAGGTGTGCTGTGGCACTCAGGGGCCACGCAGGTGCTGCTGAGACAGGAGAGGAATCCACGTTTCAGGCTCTCAGCTCTGCACCGTCCCCCTCACACGGGGACTGCTCCTGGGCTGTTACAGGCATGCTTCGGATTGTCAGGATCCAGCTATCAGAACAAGAAATACATTGTTGATAACAATGTGTATTAGCTCGTTAAAATGTTGATTTATGTTGAGTGCACAGTTCATGTGTATTTTCCTCCCACAGTGGGTCAACAAAGAGGCACACAGTAATTGCTGAAACGGCTCAAAATGAAGAATATTAAAAGTAAGGCTGTGTTTTGCAGAGAAGAGACAGAGCCTCAGTTCCCCCTCCCAACCTTCCACTACACCTGCTGTCACTTAACCAGCTGAAAGAGGGGGCACAAAGCCCTTGGACTACTCTGTGCTCCTCCTGTGCTGCAGTAAAGCCAAATGAATTTCCCTGGCATGATCTGCCACGGTGAAAAGCAGTGGAGAATCTGGCCCTTGTGCTGCAGAGAATAATGAACTTTTTCTTTTGCTCTCTTGTCTGAAATGTCATCTTAGATGTAAACAGAGGATGGGAGAAAGAAAAGGACTGATGACTATGCAGGACAGAAGGGTTAAGTGAGTGCATGTCAGTTGCTACCACCCTGATCCAGACCAATGTTTGTGGCTCTGTGCTGGTATAAACTACTAAACAAATAATAAGATCCATGAGTCAGGGACAAACCTGTTAAATACAGATACTCCTGGAGGCCCAATATTTAGGGTCAGATGCAAACTGATAACTTCTGCTCCTGGCCCGCTGCCTCGGGTCAGTGAATTCACACCACAGGTTCAGTGGACGCTGCACATGCTCTCACCTTCCAACTCTGCTCAATAACATTCCAGCAACTGCTGCGTAGGACACGGACCTGTGGGGCAGGCTCCAGGGAAAGGGAGCCTCACTGTGTCTTTTCTTAATGGCACCTTTCATTCAAAGTACTGGTAAATGAAAGGGTTCAGTTTGCCCCTAACTGGCCCTAATCCAGAGCTGTGCAAAATGCAAGATCCTCTGAAGGACATAATTCCCACACTAGCAGATGACACTGGGGGGTGAGTTCTTTGGTTTTTTTAAAAGACAAACACTCTGTCAGTTTACAGGAGCTCTGATGAACCAAGACCTGTTGTACTGGCTGCTACACCAACACAGAATACAGACAGTATTTTCAGTGTCCAAATGCTGTTTGGGTTTGATTCTAAAAATACCTATTCAAAGGTTCCAAAGATGCTCCCACTTAAAAACACATGTTCTCAAAGAAAGTGCTAATTATGTGGTGGAAGTTAACTGTAAAGGCACATGTCGGGAAGCTCTGATTTCATGCTCTCTAGGTAAGTATAGTTCAGTAGTTTGGACGTGGTTTGTTCCTTTCAAAAACAGAAACAGTCTAGTGAAGCATAAGTAGTAAAAGGATCTGGTAGTCTGATCATAATTGGAAGGGAAAGCTCACATGTTGTTGTACATATATTTCTATCTCCCTCAGCTTTCATCTGTGATGTACAAAGGGTCCAAAGTAAAGCAGCCATTTCTGTTTGACTCCATATTCCACTTGTACTTTTATATTGTTAATTTTGACATATTTCAACAAATATTGAATTATTAACGTATTGGGTGTATTTTAATGAGGTACCTAGAGCTTTTTATTACATGAATAAAAGGGAACTTTTGACTTCAAATGCTTTAAACCTCCAGTGCTTGTTTTTTCCTCAAGACTAACTTTCTGTGTTAATACACCAATAGGAAAATCATAGTTACTGTGATAAAAAGAACATGGCAAAAGGTTCAGAAATGTGGCTGATGCTTACCTGCAGGGCTCAGAAATCAGAAGGGTACCAGAGGGAGAAAAGAGCTGAATTTTTATTATTGTTGTCTGACCAGTGTCTTCAATGACTGCACTCCAAAAGGCTGATACATCACATGAATGCCAGCCCCTGGAAGACAGTGCTTGGCATAATGCCACAGCTTCTGGCATAGCCAAGTCAGATCTTGGCACTGGGTGACTTTTCAAGACAAGGTTTCCTACTTGACTTCTTTAATTACTTTTCAGTTGTTGTGCAGTGAAATACAGACTGAAAATAGAGCGAGAAATCAAGGCAATACCTGTACCACGGCATGGAGCAGCCGCTGTCTGGGCTGTGTGTGCACCTGGGAGATCACACCTCACACTCTCCCTGCACTGCTCTGCATGTTCTGGGCTGTGTGTGCACCTGGGAGATCACACCTCACACCCTCCCTGCCCTCCTCTGCATGTTCTGGGCTGTGTGTGCACCTGGGGGATCACACCTCACACACTCCCTGCCCTCCCCTGCATGTTCTGGCAGCCAGGACACGGCTGGGGCAGCCCCCAAGGGCAGAGAGCAGCTGGGTTACCCACCCTGCTCTGGTGCAGGGAGCGTTTCCAGGCACTGTGCTGGGCACACAGTGAGCTGAGCTAGTGCAGAGCTCCCTGGCTAAAGCGGCACATGGGAAGTGCTCAGGTCCCTGGACTCCACCTGCCTCCCCAGGCAGCAATGCTCCCTGGAGTCAGGGGGCCATGAACCTCAGCAGAAAAGCTGCAGGACAGAGGGAGAGACTGTGGAGAGGGAGCGGGGAGGTTCTGACTGCAGAAAAATACAAGCCACCACGCAAAAATTCCACCAGAGTTAAAAAGGAAGTGAGAGGGAGATCTCCTTTTTGCAGCAGCTCTGTTGTGCTGTTCTGCAGAGATGCTGGCATGATTACACAAGTGTAAGGAGGATCAAAGAGGCAGTCTTGCAGATGACAGCAGCTCTTGCCAAATCCTACTTCTTTATAGCCTCTGCTTCAGGGAATTCTGACAGCCATGCTAAAGCTCTCTACTTATCAGGTGGTAGGTTAAAGGAAAACTTGTCTTGCAGGCTTCACATTGTAAATGCAAGTGCTTTCTTTGCGTGTGGAGCGTGGTGTCTGCCTTAAAGATTATACACTATTATACACCTGGTTACAGAGACACCTTAAACAGATATTCCTGGATGATTAGTGCTCCTGGACATGGGAGCTTCAGGAGAAACAACATGACAAGTGAGAGGTACAGGAAGCAGAACCACCCCGTGGGACTGGGCTATCTGAATGGCCGGTCGCTGATAGTCCATCACCAAAACTACCTTCAAGACAAACTCCCACATTTTGTGGGGGCAGAGCCAGGCAGAACTGGCATGAGCTTTAGCTACAAGTTACCATAATCCTCACCATGTGAATCGAGGCATGAACAGAAATACCATGTCAGTAAGGAGTCATGGCTAACCTGGATATTGGTGTCTCGGTGAGCAGAGCAGATGCTGGCAACTGGTGAGCTTCCCACCACAAAGTAGGTGGGAAGGCACTGGTCAGAGGCCCAGGAGCTGAGCAGCAGTGCTACCCTTGTGTCACTGACAGGGGGCCTGTTCCCAGTCGGAGGGAGGGGGGGTTGCTCCAGCATCAGCTGTTGTGGAACAGCTGGGCTGCATGGAGATGGGATGATTTTTGTTTTGTCAGGCAATCTGGCTGAAGGAGGACTGTGTCTAGCTGGGCACGAAGTTCTCACTGTACAGTGAGCTCCAGAGGGCTGTTTGGAAAGCAGTTGTTGGAACGTGCCCCCATTTGTTCCTGTGTGCTCCCCCTGTGCTGGCCGCAGCTGTCCCTGAGGCTGTCACAGGGGCACAGCCGGACCACAGCACACTGAGCGGGGGCAACCTCCAGGGCAGGAACAGAAACACTGGAAACCACCAATGGATTCTAGTGATACTGCCTTAGCAGAGAGGAAGCTGTCCTTGGGCAAGGCTCTGCCAGCTGAACCAGCATCCAAGGCTGGTTTGCCACCCCTGCAAAATGCTGTGTGCCCCTGACCTGGCTGATCCAGGTGGGAGTGGGAGGACTCAGAGCAAGCCTGGTAGAGCTCTGGTCCAGGCTCTGGCTGAGCCACATGTGGAGCAGGCTGCACCTTTCTTATGTGAACTAGAATCAGTGGACAGGTGATATTTCAAAGGTAAGCACACAAGGCTTCATTCCAGTCTGGCACAGAAGCAGTAAATTGCAACCCCAAGCAAGTTGCCCATGACTGCACAGGACAGGCAACCTGCCAGGCCCTCCAACAGCAGCTGCTGCTTGCAGGATAGGTGGGGTGGTGACCAAGTAATCCAATCCACAGGGAAGGAGCAGGACAGCACTAGGGAAAGGGACTGCCTGGACAATGCAAACGAACCTAAAACTAATATGCTTGCCCTTGAGCTAAGGGAAAGGAGGAGGGAAAGATCAGACTGGCCAGATAAAGGGGAAATATGGGGCTGGCTAAGCACTGTTTTCTAAAAGCAGACTTGTACCCTTGTTTTCACTTGTTGAAGAAAGGAAGAATTGAAGCTTCTCACCATTTCAGTGTTTTCTCTAGACTACAAGGTAACTCCCAAGGGAACCTCAGAATCTCATCCTGTGTCTTCTCCTACCCAGAGCAGGATTAACTACACCTGTTTGTCCAGTCTGTTCTGCAAACCTCACTGTGCTGGAACCATCACCATCTCCCTAGGCCACTCATTAAAGGCTTAATTATCCTTGCAGCTACAAAATTTGCTCATGACATTTAACCTAAATTTCATTTGGTGTAATTCAGATACCCCTTTATCTGCCCTGATGAAAGAGAACATGGCTGCACAGCCTGTCCCCTTCTCATTTGCTATTTTTACCAAGAACAGGCTACCCACTGACTCTGTCTTCTCATTTCTGGGCTAAACCACTCCTTCCACTTAATATTTACTCACAAGCCATGTGTTTCCAGACATCTGATGGTTCTCAGACATCCTCTTTGTCCACACCTGGTTCTGAAGCGCAGTAAGCGACTCAGACATCCACTCCTGCGGATGGAATGCAAAGGAAGGGTTACTTCACACCTCTTGGAGCCTCTATTTGTGTTTGCAAGTCACACTTAAATCCAGCTCAGTTCTCCTGGAGCACCAGCAGGCCTGCTGGCCACTGTCAGGTGTTAGAGCCATGGTATCTATCAGGTTTTACTGGAACAATCTCTAATCCTCTTTTCCCCCTTTAAAAGTATCACCAGATTTCTGTGGAAATGTTTGACAGAACTGAGGTAGGAAAATACCCCTCTGGAAACTTGCAAAGTACATTTTTCCATCTGGACAGTGCATTATTAATAACTAGAGTTTTCTAGCAGTTTTTGCACAACCTTTAAAATATTTTCCCAGATGCCATGTCTTTTGCCTGTTCAGAAAGTGAGACAGCCAAGTCTGGGCTGGAAAGGGAATGGTGCCCTGGCCTCACGTATCTGCGCCCTCTCTGTGGAGTTCCCAGGATATGATTCACTGCAGCTGCTGCTTTCCAGGCAGCGCTGTGCTGACTGACCCTCACGTGCCTACAGACTCTGCCCTGGCAGGATTTTCCTGAGGTGCAGCAGCAAAACAGTTGTTTGGGGAATTGCAGCTCTCTTAGCCACCCATATCCCAACCAAATCTTAGGGCAGTATTTTGGGGGTAGGAAAAGGCACTAGCTGGACATGCTGTTGTGCAGTGGAGGTATGAGCTCTTTGAAAGGTGGGTTGTTACACTGCAGTGCAGCAGAGCAGCCCACTCCCCCTTCTCTGGGCATGCACCTTAGTGCAGATGCTGTAGCACTCCTTACTGACTGTAATACCAGTACCACTATTTCTCCTAAACTTAAAACAAAACCACTGTGTGGCTGCCCAAGCTAAATAAGAAGATGTCACTCAGCACCATGGTTGTTTCCTTTCATGGTTGCTGAGTAATGGGTTCTGCACATCACAGAATCCTCTGAGTTTTTCTCAGCCGGTGTCTCAGGCTTCTCTCAAAACGAGTCTCTCTCTCCCACCCGGCAGTCCATGAAGACAAGACCTTCAGTGACTGGTGAGGTAGAGCCCCATGCCCATCAGCTCACAGAGAAATGAGGCCACTCCTGAACTACTTACATAACACTTGCTAAAGAAGGCACCAGAGTGTCGCAAATTTAACCCCCTGTGGGCTGTAACATTTCTGCTCTGCCACAGCCCTGAATGCAGAAAATGCTGTCCATCCCTTGGGAGCACAGGAGCATCAATGGCTTGGCTGGGGCAGGGCTCAGAGCTGAATTATGGCTCTGTGACATTGCTCCTCACTGTCCCACAGCTGCTTCCACGTGGCCCTTGAAGAGAAGGATTTTGCTGCCACTTCCATGCTGACGGGCAGCTGGGGTGGTCACAACTAGCCTAAGACCCTATCACGTTCATTAGCCACAGAGGGAGTTTCACACTGTGCTTTACTGAATAGTTCCTCCAAAAACCCATTTTAGTCAGGCAGTTATGTTACAAGATTTGAAATGCAGTCCTAGTCCTAGAAGAGCCTGTTTTTAAAGCAAGGCGGGGACACACACCCGGTGAGTAATCAGTGTTGAGCAGCTCCCAGTGTGTCTCCCTCCAGCAAACCCCAGCAGCTGACAAACGGAAAGTTTCTTTTGGTTCCTTAGCTGTCAGGATTGAAATGTGGAAGCTGACATTTCAGCTAGGTTTGCTCACACACATCCTGAATAGAAAAAAAAAAATCTTTCTGAATTAATTAGCATCTCTCACAGGTGAGATGACAGTGGAATTATGCTCTGCACGCTGTGAGGACCAGCACTGCCAGCCATTCCGAGACAATGGAAGATGAACAAAGTCTCACTCCTGTTACTGTGTTTGACTGCAGCTCCAAGAGCAGTAGGGAAGCAGGAGACTCTCCTCTTTATTATTCAGGAGATCAGAACACCCACAGCAAACAAACAGAAATAAACACAACTTCATATATGGACTCCCTCTGCAGGTGAGGCTTCCACTCAAAGTTGCAGCGAGAACTCAGGAAATTATCCTGTTTGGAAGTAGGTGTTAGACTGAAGCTAAAGTCCCTGGCCTAAACAGTTTTTAATGAGTTGTGCACATTACAACACGCCATGAACAGCTCACGTGTTCCTGACTAGCACTGAACTCTTTTACCCCCCACATGCTGTAGTTCTAGTTGTTGTTTCTGATAAAGTAGTTGCTCTAACCCAAAACTTGTTTCCAAAACAGTATACCATGTGCAAACTGCTTTAAGATGTGAATCTGACTGCTCACTCTGGACCTAATGTGAAATAAAATTTCCCCATGGAAATGGTGTTGGTTTCATTTTGAGGCTTTTGTTTTCACCAGTGTGGACTTGATTACTGATGAAGGGGAAATGTATTAAGTTTTTTTATGGAGATGTTTCTTTCTGACAGATCTCTAGAAAAGCCTCAAAGGAAATTAATCTGGCCCTATTTCTTTCAGTGTCTTTAAGCTAAGGCAGGAAGTAAATGTTTTTCTTCTTGTGAAAAGTTATAACAATTGTGAATCCTTGCAGGGGATCAAACTCTGCAACACGACCACTCTTTACAAAAGAGACTTTAATTACATGTCACCAGTTTGTCTTTGCAGCACTGCTGTAGCTGACCTTCAGTTTATCTTCTGCCCAGACCTTACACATCGATGTGTCTTGCTTGGCCCCACATCTACATTTGCATGTGTTCTATGGGGACGAGCTGTTCCCTTTCTCCCTCCCCCTTCTTTCACTGCTTAAGCTTCTCGAGGCATCTGCTTCCTGTCCAAAACTCACAGAGCAAACTTTTGCCCAGCACTCTGACAGAAACAGGTATCTAAAAGTGCTTTGGCTCTGCTGCCTTCCCAAGCGTTACAGCTCCGAGTGCACAGAACTTCCAAATTAGCTGATCAGAGGCAGCGTTGCTATTTTTCAACTGTTTTTGCTGTGTGTCAAGTCTTGACACTGAGCCAGTCTGAATTGGCAGCAGATCTCTGGAATAAGCCACGGGGAAAGCTGCAAAACACAGTCATTTATCTTTGGAACAAAAGCCCTGAAGATGGAATGTCTGATTCTCTTCTCGTTTGGACTGGTGCAAAGCAGGCACAGCTCCTCTGAAACAGAGAGCAGAACTGCAGGAGGAAATAACAGCTCGTGCACTGTGTGCTCCAGCAGAGGCGGAACAGCAGCTTTCTCTGACAGACAAACATCTACTGCTGCTCTGGGTGAGAGGGGGCACAGGAAAAACAAAAATGTAGCATCCCTTGGAAAGCATTTCTGGATTGGGTTGGATTTTAAAGGTGTGTGCTCCCCACACTGTTGGTGGAACTCCCTGGTCACTGAGAGCCTCCCTAGGTTTCCAGTGGGGACACTGACAGTTTGGCCAATGCAATCCCATTCCTTTGACAGCAGGATTTGTCTTAAGAAGCCACGAAAATCAGTAATTTGCAGCACGCTGTTCTGTACTTTCTGTGAATGAGTTTGGATCAGCTTTCCCCTCTTCTCCCTCAGCAGCAATCCAGAGCAACTCCTGAGTTAGCGACGCTTTGCTGGCTCGCTGCTGGTGTGGGATCAGCCCGGGTGCTAAAAACGGCCCCGTGTTCAGAAGGGCTACTTTGAAACAATCTGATCATGGCTGCCAGGACGCCCAGTGCGGAAGTGAGAAAATGCTGAGGAAGTAAAACGAGCTGCTGAATGACACAGACCTCACCAGATCTTAAAGGGAAACTCCAAGGTTTCAAAAGAGCTGTTTTGAGCAGCTGGTGACTCAGAATAACACCTGTGAAACACAAGGCATGCAATGCAGGCTGACGCGGGGATGGAACCTGTACTTATTCCACGTGTTGTCAAGCACAGCTCGCACTGCAGGCAGCGAATGGGGCTCCGGAGAGACGTCTGGCTTTCACTTCCACAGAGGCAGCCAGGGAGGGATGGTTCCCAGTGTCCCCCAGGGGAGGAGCAGCAGGGCAGGCAGGGCTGGGTCTCAGTCTCAGCCTCAGTGAGGGCAGTGCAGCCCACGCTGCTCGCACATGTGCAGCCCCAGCCCGAGCACGGGGTGCTGCCTGCTCTGTGTCAGCTCCGGGGGTCACCTTGTGATGGAAGACATGCAACTTTTCCCTGTGTGTTCATACACACGTGTGTGTTTATATACACACACCAATAAAGAGTACCAGAGGAAAGGAAAAACCCCAAAGGCAATTCAGGACAAATTAACACATAACCAAATTTTTAGTTCAAATATGTCATGTATGTTGCATTAAATATATCAAACAATAATGAACAGTCTTAAAGCAACTCTTGACTTTTGGGGGCTTTATGTCACTTTTCTGGCCAGAGCTAAGCAATATGGGTGAACTCTGGTGAGAATGCTGTGTGACACTTAAACAGAGAAGCACACAAAGATCTTCCTGGTTTGTGTGCCTTGCAGGGACCTGAGCCACGTTTATAGGTTGTTCTGGCGTGCTGTGGCCTGTGCCAGAGCCTGGGCTGTGCAGCCACAGCACCATTTCAGCACAGGGGCTTTGTGAGCATGTGGGACCTGGTGTAACACAAAGTCCCCCAGGAGCAGGCCAGCTGTGCTTTCCAGGGGTAACTGTTTGCTCATCTCCAGCATGAAGAAACTCAGGAGTTTTTCCCAGTCCTGAACAAATTTCTTATTTGCAGTATGAACATAATAACTTAGCTGCACATTTTTCATTTTGACATGTGAAGGCAAAAATAACTCTGCTTTGTATTAGCAGGCCAAGATGGTAATATGCTTCCATTGCCTGGGTTGATTTTTGAGTTCAGGTTAAAGAAATTCCTTTGCACTGTATTGAGTGGATTGAAAAACTGTATTACAGACTTATCTGTGCCTCCCTAACAGTGTCAATATAGGCTGAGAGTAATTTTGGCCTTGTCTAGACAGTGGTGTAAGACATAACGTTGGCATGTGCCACGACAACCTTCCATCTGAAAACAAGGTCAGCGAGTGCTGCTGGCATTGGCACATGAAGTGTGTGCCACATAAAGTGTGTTCAATATGAGGATGTAATTTGAGCAGCTGTTTACTTGTTTCGCTTGGTACCCCTTGCAGGGAAAAAAGCAAGAGCTGTTTTCTCTTACTCTGCAATGTGACTGGAACATCACTTC
>JAOXXN010035050.1:0-28762 GCA_026770055.1 Myrmophylax atrothorax | reverse complement strand
CCCACCCTTCCCAGGGCATGTCCCCGCCCTCAGGAAAGGGAATCCGGGCAGGGGGTGCAGACGAGACACGGTCCCAGGGGAGGGGACGCGGACCGGGGCTGGGGGACACGGAGGGACCCGGTGCGGTCCAGGGGATGGAGGGGAGGGGGATACAGGACTGCCACCCCTTCCCCATCCTTCCAGGGGGAAAAGCCCCCAGCAAGCAAGAGCGAGGAGGATAACTGGAGTAAATCAGGTAGTTTGATGTTCTTGTGTTTAAAATTAAAAGCCCAACAACATGAAACTACCTAATTCACAGAGCAGTTCTAGTTCAGCCTTGGGTCAAAGGCTAAAATGGCCAAGAAAGGCGCCTGGGCAGCCATTTTGTTTGACATCATCTGCAATCTGAACTTTTATAATAGAAAACAGTTGCTAGGAAACAAAAGCAACAAAAGGATCTTTTCAGGGACGAAATAAAACCCCTCGGATTGCACGAAATGACTATTCAAATGATTTCCTATGTACAGTGTCTGGAGCGGATCCCTCCTGCAGGACTTTACAAATAGTTTACAAATAGTTTACAAATAGACCAGAGGAAACAGTAAAATGCTATTGACTTTGGGAAACAAGCGATTATCGCAGCCATAAAAAAGAGCAAAAAATCCCTAAAGTTCTCCCCCACCTCCTCTGGAAAGCTCATTTAAAGGATCGTTTCCTATATGAAGTTGATTTGTCAAGACTTCGTATTAAAACACTATTACCAGATTTTTGGGGGGATGGGGGGGAGCATCTAAACCTGTCAGTGTCTGGAGAACTTTCCGCAGAGAATAGAGCTAAAGCAATGAGTTCCGGGGAAAAAAGGGCAATTAATTCATATTCTCCTCCCCTGAAAGGGGGTAGAGCAGGATTCATTTAAAGGGGAAAAAAAAAGGAAAAAAGTAAAAAACATATAAATCAATTAAAGCAAGAGGCAAAAAAGCGACATTGAGGCCATATTTTAGGTGTAAATAGCAATAGAGAGAAACTAATTGTGTCCTTTTCTTCCTCCATCGCGCTCCTCGCGCTGGAAAAGCGTGTTATAAAATAATGACTCGGTGGTGATAAAAGGGAGAATTAAAGCCGAGGGAGGCGGTGAGGCCCTCGGGGCTTTGCTGAGCTCCGAGCAACTTCCGCGGGGGAAGTCTGGCAGGAAAAAAAGGGCCAAAATTCCCATTTAGAAAAAAAATCTATATTTTTTAAAAGCACAATACTTCCCTCAGCCCGTCGGGTCAGGTCACAAGGCACTTTTCTCTGTATATATTCATATATATTTAATATAAAGTCAATGTCTTACCTGGTAATCTGGGGGTTTGTCCTCAAGTATCATAAATTACTAAACGGGATGAGCAAAAGAAATTATAATAAAAGCTGGAAAGGGAGCAGGCAGAGATAGCCCCGTCCCGAAAGGGCAGGTTTAGGGGAGTTTAAAAGTTCATTGAAGAAACAAATCCTCCGAGTTCAAGAGACGCGCGGAGGAGCCAAAAACTTGACTATAAGTTGGCTCCATTTCATTTGAAAAGCCTTTAAAAGCCTGGATGGGTCTGTATATAAATCTATTGTACCGGAAATACAATAAAACTGAGCCATGTTGTTGAACTTCAAACAGTTTGCAGCAGGTCGGGCGGGAGACGGGGCGGAATCCGAAAACAAACAAACAAATCCACAAAGAACAGGCAGCCCCCAAAATCCAAACAGCCATTTGGAAGAGAATAGCAGAGGGGGGAACTCTTTTTGGGGGGGATTATTGACAACATGCGGTTGGTTTCTGGTTTTATCTTGTGCTCTAAATGCACAAAGGGAGGAAATGGCCGTGGGAGTCCTCAACTTTTATAGGTTATACTTCGAAATTAATTCAGATTTCCCCCTATTATTGCATAATTCATCATTTCTCGCCTCTCTGATACACAAATATAGGCAGGTTCAACTTTAAATTAAACCTGTGAGGGGAAAGAATTTCAAGTTCACTATAAAACTTCAATTATTTTTACAAATGAAGGATCTATAGTATCACATACCTGTAGTATTTATTACATATTATGTGTTTGCAGACATAGAAACACATAATCTCCTTTACTTACAGCTACCACATCTATAATAATTTTAAAATTTGTCGACTCTTTCCTGTTTCCTAAAAAGAGGATTAAACTCTCCCCCCTTAGACCCACTACTTTACTTTTTCTGCCAACGCAATTTGTAAAACAAAAGTCGTGGTCACACTTGAACTCGTCGTATTAAAAGCTGTTTCATTCACACAAAACAGGCTGGAGGAATTTATTTTAAAGAGCTTTCACTGCTGCAACTTGGAAATGAAGCCCCTAAATTGCAGACTGAAACATAAATAAAGAAAAGCACTCAGGATAAGCATGAAAAACATGCATGTGCCATTTAATTTCGCGCTTAGGTTTAAAATAAATAACTGTAAGGGGGAAAAGGAAGAAAAAAATTAAAAGTACCCCAAATCTAAGTAGGTGATGTATTAGGTTTAATTCTTGGGCTGGAATAACATTTTAAGGTAATGGGATTTTTTTTCTTCCCTTCTGACTGTTGCTAAAGTTTCTAAAGACATTTTAAATTCAGATGTCAAAGACAAGTTGGAGCTCTTAGACAGCAAATGGATGTGTGAGCTACAAGATAACTTCTTCTTGTCAGGGGAATAAGTGCTAAAATAATTAATAGGCCGGGATAGGAGGGATTTCAAGTGTTTGCATGAGCATATATCAGTACATGTATATATGTGTACATATCCATTACACACACACTCACAGAATGGAAGAATCTATTACAGATCAGCCCAGGCAAATGGCCCTGAATCTTAAGATCTCATTACAGTTCCTTTGTGACTTGCTTAGATTTCCACAAAGCCATATTTTTATTAAAATATGGTTACAGCAGCCGGTTTGCACAGTCCCCATTCATCAGTGGAAGCCTTTGGGAGTATTTGGTGTCCGCTCCTCAGGACTCATGTGGATATTCCCAAGCAGAATGGGTTACAAACAGGAGGCGTTTGTCCCATTTATAGGAAAAAGATTAAAAAGTTGTCCTTAAACCCTCCTCCTGCCCTCCCCCTCCGCATGGCTGTGCCTGGATGGGAGTGGGAAACGGCTCGGGGTGGGCTCTTCCTCTCGCTCCCATCTAATCCATCAGGCAGGGACAGAAAAGCGGCGCACACAAAACCGCGCTGGGATATTTCTTAACCGCCCATTGCAAAAATAGACATATTTTTTACGTGAGCGCTTGAATTATTGCAGCCCCGGTAATAATAATAATTTAATAAAGGAGGAATAAATAATAAATCCCGCCCCCGCGCTGGCAGGGGCTGCGATTGACTCCTGGCGGCCGGAGCGGTGGCCTCGGGGCGGCGCTCGCCAGCCGAGCTCGGCCCGTTCCCGCAGCGCCCTCGGCCCGGCCGGGCACATCGAGCGCCGGCTTTTGTTTCTCTGCCAAGGAGAAGAAAAATATTTTCACTGATTTTTGTTTTCTTTGCCTTTTCTTCTACTTTTTTTTTTTTAATGGGAAAGGAGGGAAAAGCAAAGAAGAAAAAGGCTTTGGAATGAGAATTAAACTTTCTGCCCTAAACCATTTTAAAATAAAGGAAACGGAACTAAATTAAATAAAGTAAAATAGAATACAGTAAACTAAACTAAATAAAGTCAAATAAAAAATAATAGAATGAAAAATAAAATAAAATAATGGAATGCAATAAAATAAAAAATAAAATGAAATAATGTGAAATAAAATACAATGACATAAAATGAAATAATATGAAATAAAATACAATGAAATAAAATGATATTAAATGAAACGAAAGAAAATGAAACAAAAATAAAATAAAATAAACAAAACCAAAACAAAACAAAATAATAAAAAATAAAATAAAATAATAAAAATAATAAAAAATAAAATAATAAAATAAAATAAAATAAAATAAAATAAAATAAAATAAAATAAAATAAAATAAAATAAAATAAAATATCCACACATTTCTCTGATGGCCTGTAGGGCTCTTAAGACCCACGCAAAGAGTTTTACTCCATCAGCACTTGCAGTTGGGTGGAGGGTGCGAGACGCACGGCCCCGAGTGGGGGTGACCAGAGGGCGATGGGCAGGCACAGACAGGGTGTCGAGGGGCGGAGGAGTCCCGAGAGATTCTGCTGCCCCGACGTGAGGGGCGAGGTCGCCTAAACCACGGGCCAGCCCTGCCGGGTCCCCTCGCGGGGTCTGCGGGCTCGGCGGGGACAAGCAAAGCCCGAGGGAAGCACCGCGCCCGCTACTTGTTGCTGCGGGAAAACTTTTCCTCTGGGGCAAAGAAGACACGAGTGGGGTGAAAGAGGGTTGGACAGAGCCCCTCGGCCCCGTGTCCTGCCCTCCCCGGCGGGGCTGCGCTGGGGGATTTGCTTTTCTATTTTTGCGTGTTTCCTTCCCCCTCGAAATCACGGTGCTCCTCCTGCGCCCGGGGACAGTCTCTGATTTTATAGATGAAACCCGTAATTAGGCAGAGTCATTAAACCCGAGCAGGGAAAAGGCCAGGAATGGCCCACGCGTGTCCCCACAGCTTTCCTTTTCCTCTGCACCCGCTTTCCCAGGAATTTAGGGATAGCAAACCGTAAAAGCAGAGCCCAGGTTAAAAAGAAAAACTTCCCTTCATTACTACAATTAATTCGAAAGCTGCAATTAGTAGGAAAACTCTAATTAATAAGAAGGGAAAAGCGGCGGGAGTTCATGCACAACTGCCTCCTAATAACTCTGATAATTCCCTATTTTTCTGCAGGGAGAAGTGGAAAACCAGATGGCGCAGAGAAGGAAAACCAGTTGATCTCGGCGCCAAGCAAGCCCGTGAGATCCTTTCCCCAATCCCCAAATTTAATTTGGGGTGCCGTGGGATGCCGAAGGTGCCTTTGTGAGGTCATGGCTGAGCTCAGCCCCGGCCAGGCCCAGCCGCGGGGTCCGGGACCCCAAAAATCGGGCACAGAAAGAGCTGTTTCGTTTGGAAAAAAAAATACTAATTAGTCTCCAGACTTGCGGCAAAGTTTAGTCAAAATAGGTTCATTTTAATTAGCGATAGAGGCTTTGGCTGGAGGTGTTGGAGGCTAAGCCTTAGAAAGTAATATTTACAGATACAAAAGTATCAGAAACGTTACACTGGCTGTGATTAAATGAAATTAATTAACAAAATATTTCGGCTAAGTCGACGGTCAGACAAATCCATCGGTCAAGCACATTTCACTTCCCTGATTAGACCTCTCGCTTTGCCAAGAACGTTTCAGGTCCACCAACTCATGTGGGAATTTATTTTGCCCCGCATATTCTCATGCTAGCAAAATAATTCTAAAATCTTATTTTTAGTAATTTCCCAGAGAGTTTTCCTTTCTTTTAAGGAATTCTTTCAGTTCCCATATTCGGAGTATTTTAAATTACACTTAAATATTTATAGGAGTTCTCCATTGGGGAAAAAGTAGATAAAAAAGGAATTAGATTGATAAAAGTTCCCTGGAAATGAGCAAAAGAGATATATCCAACACCGGTTCCCTTACACAAAATACTCCATTTGTTCCTATTCCATCCATTTGTTGGGAAAATCAATTAAGCCTGGATACCTTCAATTATTTATATAAACCCTCTGTCCCGGAGACCTTAATGGGTTCTTCTCTGGTTTTCAACATTGTTATTAGGAATCCATAAAGCAGGGGAGGGACAGGAAATTAAATTAAAGGTACCTCATTATGGCACAAGTGCTTTCTCCGCGGACGGCGCGAGTTTATGGAGACGGAGAGAAACATATGGAAACATGGAAAAGCTCAGTCTCCCTCAGCGAGTGGACTTGGCAATCCTGTCGAAATGACCTTTTGGTTTCAAGTCTAGCACGGAGAATTCCTCCCCATCCCACAGCAGCCTTCCTTCCCATCCCGGCGGTGAGTCGGGGGAAAAAAAGCACGAGAAAGGAAAATCGCGCAAACCACGTAAGTAGAAAGCGTGGATTGGATTATTATTGCTATTATTTTAAAACTAGGGATGCGCTGGGAGAGGCTGGACTCGGGGGGTTTTTCCCGAAGGTTTTTGCAGCCTTTGAGACGGACTCGGGGGGTTATTCCCGAAGGTTTTCCCAGCTTTTGAGCCAAGCAGGATTTCACCGCCGTGAAGCTGCGACTTGGCCGTCTCTAATTCCCGTGTCCATCGCGCAGGTTCGTGGGTTTTGTCAAAGAGAAAAATAAAGAAGTGATGGTAACGATGTAGAGTCGGATCAATGATGGAAAAATAACCCGTCAGAATTTCCAGTGGAGACGCAGGCGGGTGGAGAAGGCGGACACGAGCAGCGCGCCTTTGCCTCCCATCTCTGCTTTAGAACAGCTTGAGGTGTTACAGAAGATGGAGAATGAAATTATCATGAAAAATAAAGACGAAGGAAGATGAGCAAGGGTGTCCGCCCGCCCCGAGAGCCGGCCGGAGCTTTTCTACCCTGAGGTCTGCAGATGAGGAGGATAAAGTATCCGCGGGAAGCTACACGTGGGAAATTATCAAAGACCAACATGATAGGAAAAAACGCCTCCCTCTCCATCCACCCGGACGAAACCAGCACCCACTTACCTGGCCATGCCTTTCCTCTCCGTACTTTCTGTCTCTCTCTCTCTTTTTTTTTTTTAATCAAAAACTTCCCCTCCCCCTTAAAATATCAGGGTAATAAAGGAATCCCAGCAGACGCCTCCTTTGCAGAGGCATCCTCCCACCACTTGTTACAGCCCAGCAAACCTTCCCCAGCTCCCCTTGATTTAATTGGATTCCTTAAATAATTTTATATTTCTTTTTTTTTTCTTTTTGAGCTTAGGGACCCTTTCTGGTTGAGCGTTAGTCTGGCTTGAGAGCGAGGGTGCTGCCAATTAATTTTTAACCAAAGGGCCATTGTGCTAGCAAAGGAGAACAAAAATAAAAAAGAGGAAAAACCCCAGCCACCCTCCCCGTCTAGACCAAATCGCTGTTTTGACGGCGAACCTCAGGCTTTCCCCGCTCCTCCCCAATTCTGCTCTTGTTTGCCTTCTGCTATAAAACGGGGGAGTGGAGTTGGATTTTTATTTATTTGTTTTACCCACCTTCGAATTCTCGTGCTGTTTCAGCATCTTTAGACCTGCCTAAAAAAAAAAAAAGAAAGAAAAAAAAGCGGGAGTCGCTTTCTGGCGTGACCCCCCCGCCCTTCCCCGAGCCAGGGGGTTGGCAGGGGGGTTCCAGCCTCCTCATTTTCCAGGACCCCTCTTCTGTGCCATGTGGGGGGACAAGGGTGGGCAGGGCTCTCATGGGCTGCCCGGGGGGGTGACCCCAGCCGGGGTGGAGGGGACGCGGCAGGACCCGCAGCCTTGGCTGCTCATTTCCATCCCCAAAATAGGTGGGGGGGTGCGGGTGGGGGGTTGGACCCCTTTTCCTCCTGCTTTGCAATAGGGTGGAGAGCAGGGAGGGAGGAGAGGCGGCGGGGGAGAGGGTCGCTGCCGCCGGTGCTGGGGAAGGAGCGGGCTGGGGCTTTGCAAAGCCGATATTTTTGGGGTAGAGTCGGGTGGGGGAAGGTCTCTGTCGATTGACTTATCTGTTAGAAACTGCGTCTGCGGGCGAGCTCACCAATCCGGGGAGGGCGAGGCTGCTCAGACCATCCCCTGGTGTCAGTTTGAATGGGAAACTTCACCGCTTTGCAGAGGGGGTGATGTAATTTTTAATATAAAACCTGCAGTTACCACCACCCCTCCCCGTTCGCTCGGCTCCCAAGAGATTTGCTCCCACCTCTATTTCCAGCTTCCCCATTTTTGGAGTGAGGATTATTTTGGGAAAGCCCTTTGCAGAGGCGAAGTGAGAGCCTGTGGTTGTGCCAAGGCACGAAAGCCCATCCCCAAAAATAAAAAATAAAGAGGAGAAATAGTCCTGCGCAGAGCTGACTCCCAGATTCCCCCACTCGAAGCCTTTGGCTCCTCGCAGTGCACCTCGCCTGCAGCTGCTGCAGAGGGGGCAAAAATGAAATATTATCTATTAAATATTGTATTAAATGCAGAAAAGCGGTGACTCTTTTAGGGAGGTGAAGACAACCTGGCCTCCAGGATGGGTTTCCTTGCTGTAGCGCTGGGATCAACAGAGGGAAGAGCCAGAAGATGACACGAAGTAGCCCAAAGGTTGGGAGTCCCCCTGTCTCGCCTCATCCTTCCCGAGGCCGCGGAAAACCCTCCCAGAACACGCGTGGACCGCGTTGGGTCGCACAGGGCAGAGCAGCCCCTCCCGGCTGCGTCCCCCCTGTTCCAACTCAACCAACTTCATTTTCCTCCCTCCCTCCAGCAGGAATTCAAGTTCGTGGCCGGTCACTGTGAGGGGACCCTCCCTCCCTCCGGGGCTCTGCTGCGGTGTCCTCAATTTAGGGGTTGCTCGGGGGCATGTCCAGCACAGGGAAAAGCCGGGATTCCCAGGAGGGTGGAGCCCAGCCCGCTCGCTGTCTCTTCAGAAAGGATTTGTACACAGGATTAAATGCCAGGCCGCACACAGGACAATTTAATAATCAGAGAGAATTAATTCTGGCTCTGTCTTTAAAAAAAGTGATGGTTCGGGGTACAAACCTCTGTCATTGCAAAGAAGAAAAGAACTTAAACCCCAACAGCCCTGGGGGTTTCCAATGGCTGAATGCACCACTCCCCAAATGACTCAGACTGGGAACATGGAGAAAGGGGGAAATTCCGCTCTTTCACAAAATCTAACTATCCATTTTTTCCAATTATAATATGCTTTCCCTTCTGGAAATGAGCCTTGAGAGGACCATCTATTGTAGGAAACCTACAATGGTTGGGCAGGTAGAAGGCATTTTGCAACCTTATCTAGTTCTATACTCGCAACACAATCTTAAAGATAGTGAAATACATCAATTTAAATAGCTGTTAATGGACAATAACATGGAAAAATAAGGAGGAGTTGGATTTTACAGATTTTGGAAAGCATAAATATATACCAAAACTTCATACAGGAAAAAAAAAAAGACCCCAAACCCAACCAAACCTCTACTCTGAAGCACTCGGAAGGGGAGGAGAAGGGACGCATGGCCGAGAGCCCTGATCCCTTTTCCAGCCACCTCCTGCCCTGACTCTCCCCGAGCCGGGTCTGACCTGGGGCAGCGCTTTGCGGAGCCGCCGCCGTGACTGTGAAATTCGGGTGGTTTCCCCCTTTTAATCTCCTTTCTACCTCCCATCTCCAATTCCAACCTGTTCCCCACTTGCTCTCACGACGGGTTATCGCGTTCCTTAATTAAAAAAAACCCCTCACCTTTCTCCTGCAGGGTCTGATTCTGCTCCGCGGTCCCTCGGGGGGACCTTTCCCTTCATTTTCCTCTTCCCCCAGGGACCGAAGTCCAGTCTCGGTTTGCACATTGATCCTGTGGTTCAAACGTCACCCGTGGGTGCTTTCAACCAGCCAGGGCATAAAAATAACGTGTGCCCGAAGGGACCGACCGTGACGGTCCCCCCGACCGTCGGGCTCTCTGCAGCCCCGGCCCCGCTCCCTGCACTTGCTCCCTTCTCGTTACCTTCTCCCCATCCCCATGAGCTGTCGGGGAATTTGGGAGGGGGGAACAGGAAGCATAAATGGGAACAGGACTTGTAAAGGAAGATCGAGGATTGAGGGTTTAGAGTGTCAATGCTAAAAGGAGTGTTTTTGTGCATGTCTGAGTGTTGGGGGGTTTTTTGAAGGAAAAAATCTGTTTGTTGGAAAAGCGTGAAGGAAAAGGCAGAGGGATCCCACGGGCTGCGCTCCTCGCAGGGAAGAGGGCAGGGATCATCCCTCGCAAAGGACCCTCTCGAGGGGTTTTCTTCTGGAAATACTCGAAGGATGCCCAATAAACCTCCGAAGGAAGGGCTGGAGAGGGCTCAGGGCGTTATCACCGCCCGGAGGAAGACACCGACGGGACGGACCAAACGTAGCCGATAAACAGGGTGGGGTGAGGGTTTTGCTCCGTTTTAGGCCAAATCCTGACAATCGCTCCTCGACTTGACTTCAGCCGAAGGCCCCATCCCCTCCTCACTCACCCTGATGGGCTTTACTAAATTTCTTCTCGCTGCTTTTCGTGCTGAAAAGCCGCGCGGGGCCTCGGGGCGGCGGGTGCCGAGGGCGGGGGACACGCAGGGCATTTTGCCACATGACACAAATCGCACGAGAAACACCCCAGACCGCTGCCTCCCCAAATTCTCTGTCGGCAGGGATTAATGTGCTCCACCGCCGGTGCTGGAGGCGACCGGCCCCGCGCCGCGAATCCCAATCCCAATCCCGATCCCGATCCCGCTCCGGGCGGGGCATCCTCGGCCACAGCCCTTGTGCCCCCGGCTCTGAGAAAAAACCCTCCTTGTAAAAGTCACTTTACATCTCCCGAGGCTGAAAACTGCCAGGTAACAACTTTTTACGACCCGACTCCCAGGACACGGTTTAATTGAATTCCATAACTCTCCATTCCTTTCCTTCCGGGCTGCCTTTCCCGATAAGAGCCCACTCTTAGAGTGAATTTAAAGACTCAAACCTTGCAACGAGAGCTGATTCACGACCTGGCCTTAAACCGCAGGATTTTCAGACCGTCTGGAGTTGAACTCTGATTCCAACCAGGGGGATTTTCAGCTTCGTAAATCCTTGGGATTCCCATGATGGTGGGGAGAGCCCCTCTGGTATCTCCAGGAAGGTGCTGAGGCTGGTTTATCCCAAGGATTTCCTGGCCCCAGGACATTCCAAAGGCCACTCTGCTCCCATGTAGGCCCAGTTGTCCACGCAGAAAAATCCCAACCCAATCCCAGCCTGGAGCAGCTGAAGAAGAAGGGGAAAGTGGCACTGGAAATCCATTCGGGAAAGAGGCACAAAAGCAAATCCATGGCTTAACTCCACTTGAAAGTGGCTGGATGTGAGCCCTTCTCTCCCCCTCACCCACCCGACCCTTGTCCGGGGACCTTCGCCTCTTGAGTTTATGGTTCTTCTCTGTGTAGTGTCAGCATTTCACACCCTTGATGGCACAGCCTCCCCTTCTCCGGTCCCTCTGAACGTTTGCATCCCAAACAGAGCAAAAAAAAAAAAAATACTTCTCCAGCTCTGTGATTGCTCCCAATGCTTGGGAGGTGCTGTGGGTCTGCTCACCAATCCACCATAAGGAAATAAAATAAAATTAAGAAGCCCCAAAATCAAAAGATGAGTCACAAGAGCAAAATGAGCCAGCGAATCCCAGAGGCAGAACTCGGCATCTCTCCCCTCTGACAGAGCCAAGGCAAGTTGTGGCACCATCCTGAAACCATTTAGTTCCCATCCATGGGAGATGGGGGCCTTTTAAGGTCTCTTCTCCTCACCCCACCCCCAGAGCCACTACCCCTCATATATTATTTTTACTAATGTGGTGGGATTTTTTTCTTTTCCTTTCTTGGAGGAGGAGGGATTTGTGCAGCCAGATTGGAGGAATTTAGGAAGAGAGAGAGAGAGAGAGAGATCCCCCTGTTGAGTAGAGACATGTTGTTCTTGGGATTAGAGACGTCTGACCTTGAAGGTCGCAGGTCATGGTCTTGAATAAGGAGCAGAAGTGCGAGGTTGGGATTGAAACTTGAGGTGTGTCTGCTGGAGATCACAAGGAAAAGTCTTCCAAACAAAGAGGAATGCCTCGATCAGGGTGAGAAAAGACAACTTCCCCAGGAATTATGGGCTCCTTCCGGATGGCTGCATACCTGCAGACCCCCCAAAGGGTGCTCTGCAGCTGAGGGAGGGGAGAAAGGAGGGGAGGAGGGAGGGGTAGGGTGGCTGGAGCCAGAAGGCCCCATTATTTATTACTATTTGCATTCTGGGTAGGCCCAGAGGCCCCAGCACTGGCAGTTTTATGAAGAGGACGACAAAAAGAACATCCCACCATTGGGGAAGCCTCGAGGTGGAGTGTGGGGAGCAAGGAGGCTGCCCAGAAACATCTCTGCAGGAAGGGAAAAGAGGAAGAGATCCCTCAAAAGGCAGAGAAATATCACGGAGGAACAGCAGGGAGCTGGATCTTGAATCTGTGTCCAACACCACTATGAGAGTCTCTGTGAGATTCCCACTGTGAGATCCCAGAGTTCTGGGGAGTCAGTCAGAGCTTTGGGCCTTAGTTTCCTGCCAGGAATATCAGCCAGGGAAACAAAAAGCACTTCAGGCCATGTTTTAGGGCAAATAGGGTAGAAGAATCTACAGAAATCTAATTTCTCTGCTGGCATCTCCATTCAGAGGAGGAAAATAACATATTTCGTGGCAATAAATCCATATTCAAAATGTACCCAGACCAAATCCCTGCACCAAGAGGAATGAAGGAAATAGCAAAGGGTTTGAAAATCCAGGATCTTCAGAAGACCTGGAGTAAAACTGCACAGACCAGGTCTTGCTGCGATGCTTGAGCTCATTCTTAAGGCCTTTTCCTGCCCATTTTCAAGCGTGGTGGTCGGGAAGGGGTGGGACAGGGTCGGGATGAGAGCAGCCCCTGCCCCGGGAGCGGCCCTGAGCAACGCTAGAGGGAGCCCCGGGCTCAATTAATTAACGAGAGAGAATTAACCGAGTGGGAAGAGCTGGGAGAGAAAGGGAGAATTCATTTACGTGAGTTATTACTGGCATCTCCAGCTGCATTTATATATTAATATATATAGTAATATGTGCATAGCAACGAGGTGGCACCAACCCAAAATACAGCAAAGGAAAAGGCTTTCTGTGTTTGTGATCGGATTTGGGGACATTTTGAGCTCTAATTGGTTCAAATGGCTGTCAAATCCCCTTTCTCTTCACCTACATATTTATTCTTCACTTTGAAGCCTTTGAGGGAAAGCAAAAAGTATCAATCTGTCTCCAAAATGCCTTTTTTAATGTCACTATTGAGTTTTGAAGTGCCTCTGGAAGAAGGGGAATTGTAAGGAATAAATGTTAAGGAGTTTTATGTTTTCCAGCCTGGCCCAGCCATAAACTCGTGCCCAGTGAGGGCAGAGTGGAGCCCAGAACTGAACCAGAACCTGCCAAATTCGGTGTGACCACAGCCAAGGGGCCACGGGTGAGGGTCACAAAGGCTGTGGGCACCCATGGGGACAGTCTGAGCAGCCCCAGAAGGGTTCTCTGGATTTTGGGGGTCTTGCAGGGTGTTGCCTGCACAAAGCAGGGGCTGCAGATCCAGCCTGAGCCCCAGCCTTGGTTTGCCCCTCACCTTCCTCCCTCTGCTGCAGGACCAAAGCCTCCTGAAGGCAGGGAGGGATTTTCAGGGGTCACAACAGACTTAAACAGAGTTTGATGTGAGGGGAAAGAGGAGGGAAGCACCAGAAGAGATCCCTGTGGTGAAGTGGAAGTGCCAGAGCTGTGTCGTGGGTGAGTTCAGACTTGAGTGTGAGCAGAACTGAACCAAAAGGGAGCTTGGAAGAAATGAGGTCATAAAAGCTGCTGTTGGACTTATTTATTATCATTTTAATGTTGTTAGCATCCCATTCAGTGGCTCTTTGGAGAATAAAACACTGATATTGTGTATTTATCTTGACAGAAACCAACCAACCTTAATAAAAATGAATTACTCGATAAAGAAAATGGGGAATCAAACCTTTTTGAAGTTTTATATTGTGTGTTTAATTAACCACTGGAATATTGTCTAAGTCTGTAGGAGGGGGGGAAAAGCTGGAAAGCAGCAGAGATTATGTCAAGGCTTTGCTGTATGCCATGTCCTAGGTGTAAATAATGCTCCTGTTAATTTAAAACCAGGCCTGTCTTTATGACTTCACTGCACTCCCATTAGCTCTGCCTTTATACAGTGTCGTGGGTGCAAAGAGATTGGGCTGAAAACTTCCCCCAGAGCCACTTTAAAGTGACTTCTAATCTTTCCCTTTAGTGATGTTAATTCAACTTCACAAGAGTGTTTGAAGGACCATTAGGCAGAGAAATGGACCTTCTCTCCTGCTGGTGCCCTTATCCAAATAGCAACATTAAAAACACAACCGTTTCATATCAGGCCGAGTCTCTGGGGCTCAGGGGAGCAGCTGAAGGAGATGTGGGCTCCATTTTTATGAGATTTAAATACATACAGGATTTATGCTCTGTGGTTCTGTCTCCCTGCCCCGTGGAGGTCTCCAAGCACCTCAGGAACCTTCTGCCTCAGCACAGGCAGGAGTGGCAGCAGCTGCTGGGAATGGGGACAGGGAAAGTGCTGGGGACAAAGGCAGAGAGAGGAAAGAGTCACAGAATCACAGAATCGTCTGGGTTGGAAAACACCTCCAAGATCATCAAGTCCAACCTTTGACCAATGCCTGTGTTTTCACCCAGCCCAGAGCACTGAGTGCCACATCCAGTGATTCCTTGGACACCTTCAGGGATGGGGACTCCATCATGTGTCCATGGAACACAGGAGGAGTGAAAAACCTCTGGCCATCAGCAGGAACCCAACACTTGAAATGCTGTGAGACCCAGAAGAGTTGGTGCTGCAATGGTTTGTCCCACCATACACCAGCTTGGAGCACCACCCAGCCCCACTTCCAGCACCAATGCCAGCTTTCCATGTGGCCCAGGAGCAGAGCCACGGGGACAAGGGGGCAGGCACAGGGTGCACCTTTGCTGAGGGTGTTGTCTCAACCCCTGGCAAGCAACAGGGTGAAAAACTTCCTGACCTGGTGCTCCAGACATGACTGACAGACAAAGTTGAATGCAGCCCTCAATAATCTGCCACATCCCTTTTCAACTCTCATTTACCATTTTGGCTTCTGTGTCCTCCAGTAGCGAAGAGTTCTGGTGTATTTGGTGAGAAACTGCCTGTCCACGGCTGGAAACTGAGGGCAAACATTTCCCTGGACCATTCCTTTGACCTTCCAGGCTGGGCCAGACCTCCAACATCCTCCATCTCAACTCTCCCCCTGTTCCTGGCAGTTCAGTCATCACCTCAGGTTTGTGATAGAGAAAATCTTCTACCACACAACGGTGTGACTCAGGAAAGCCAGAATATCCCTGGGCTGTGGCAGGTGCAGGGATTCCAGCCCGAAAGGAAGCACTGCAAGGTCGTGGGATGTGAGTTTCTCCTGTCCTCCAGGAGAGGGCAATCCCCGGCTGGAACTGAGCTGAGAATCTGCTTAGACAGAGATGCTTGGGAGGATTTTCCTCTTTCACTGCTCCTTCCAAGCAAAAGCTCAAATTACTGTGATGGAGGGAGGTTGTAAAATGGAAAACACAGATGGGGGAACTTATGGGGAGTGTAAATTTGGGGGAGCCAGTGTTTCTTTACACAGTGACATTCATCAGGCTGGCTCTGCAAAAAGGGGAAAGCAGAGTTCAAACCAAACCAGAGTTTCTTTGGAATCAGTGAGAACTTTGTACTGGGTGATTCAATCATAAGCATATCTCATCATTTAATGTGTTGAATTTATCTTCTTTAATATTTTTTTAAAAACCCAGGCAGATGATTCAAGCAGCTCTACAGGTTCCTCTTTCTCAACCTCCTCCAAATACTTAATTTTCAGCACACACACTCTTTATTTATACAATACACTCCCACACCAGCAAATAGACTCTGCCCTGAGGAGGCAAAACCCTGGCAAAAGTCAATTCCAAGTTTCATTCTATATCACTGAGTAACAAATCAGCCTCTTCTCTGTCTGAGTTTCCCCATCTGCAAAATAAGGCTCCTGAAACTATAACATTTTGCAAGATGCCACATTGCAGAAGCCAGGAATCAAACCTAATTTTTTTCATATGTCCTCTTTCCTCAGAGGGCGGTGAAGATCCCAGCCAGGATTTCAAATACGTTTTATTGTGCCTGTGAGAGGTGTCTCATGTGTTTCAGTGCTGAGCACGGCCTTAATTCTGCACCTGAAGGTACAAAAAGGTGGTTGGAGGGGAAGGTGGGGAGAGGAAAGGGGGTCAAAATGTTTCTGAGGAAAGACATAACCCTCTCAAGGAGGGCTGTTCATCACCTCAGCAATTTCCCAACTGCTTCCAGGGAGAAGCTTTGGACAAGTATTGGAAGGGAAGGGTGCATCCCACCAGGCCACTTCATCCTGGGGAGAGTGTGGGGCTCAGCAAAAGAATATCTGGAAAATAAATGAACCAAACCTTGTTACAACAGTCCTTGGACTATCCTGTCTCTTGCTAACTGTTAACTACAGAAAAAAAAAAAAAGCAGGAAAAAAACCACTCAAGCCTGGGAGAACTGAAATGTGGAGCTTTGAGAAGTTTCCAGAAGAAACAACATGAGTGAGAGGATTATTACGAAAGGCCAGAGTGTCAAATCTGTGCTGGGAGTTAAAAGGAGCCCATAAAATCCACTCACCAGAAATGGAGCCAGAGCAAGGTCTGAAGTTAACTCCTTAAAGTCTACAAACCAGTGATAACCATCAGCAGTGACTTTCTCTCTGTGAGGTGCAGAGTCTGGGCAAAGTCCCATCTTAGCCATCACCCAGAAAGCTATAAAGAGGAAAA
This sequence comes from Myrmophylax atrothorax, assembly GCA_026770055.1. Lineage (NCBI taxonomy): Eukaryota > Metazoa > Chordata > Aves > Passeriformes > Thamnophilidae > Myrmophylax > Myrmophylax atrothorax. The sequence goes on along the minus strand of JAOXXN010035050.1, from coordinate 12,328 downwards.
AAGCAGATCAAGCAGGTTGATGAGTGTTTTATGCAATGCAATAAATCCAATGTCCAGAGCAGCTTTCTAATTTAAACTTCCTTTTCATAGCCATATATAACAATTCTTTAAAAAATAAAAGAGAGTCAGAACAATATAATCTGGTCATACTATAAAAGTACAATCCATATGCACCTAATTTTACCATCATTATTAATAAAAATTATTGCAGTGCCATTGCTACGTGAGTCCAAATCCTACAGGCAACTTGCAAACTGATTGCAAAGTAGGAAAGAAAGAAAGAAAGAAATTCCAATTGCTTTCCGTTTTCCCCTCAGTTCAAACCCTTTGCAAACACTGAGCAGTGAATCCCTGCAAGTTGCACAGCGATCTCTCCTTTCCTGCATAAATACAATGAGGCCTTGAAGATATTTAAATAAATTTCTGAAGAAGTAAAATCTAAAGATAAATTTCAGAGCACTGCCTATACAATATGTGAAAACTGAGGCAAGACTGGGGTGTATTGTGTTCTTCAATTTTATGGTGGACAGGACAAGAAATGGTGAGTTTAGTCCACAGGTAAAATTCATGTTACACATTTTCAATGATTTTGTATTTGAAAAGGACAAAAAGGGTGACTTTGGAGTCCAAAGGTGGTGGAAGATCTCTGGTGCTGGGTGGGAACAAGGTAAAACTGAGATCATGTGCCAAGTTGAGCCTGGCACTGTGACCTTCTTGCTTACAGCCCTCAGTCCTACTTTTCTTACAGAATTTGCCTTTCTTGACCTCTGATCCCACAAGGCAGGAGCAGCTGATGAGCAGATTACAGACCAGCCCCAGCCTGTCCTCACTTCCCCTTCTGCTTCTGGCCTTTGGATCCCGAGCCTGCTCTCCAAATGTGAGCGATGGAACCTGCACGAGTCCTGCCCCCGAGCACAGCTTTGGCTCATTGACACACTGATCAGGGACCTGCCCCCGAGCACAGCTTTGGCTCATTGACACACATCAGGGAACGTGAGAGGAGCAGCAGAGTCTGGGAGAGGATGAAATGTTGGCTTGGGTTGCTGGTAATTCACTTCTGTTTGGATCACTGGTGTTGAGAGGCATTTTGGGAGACAGAAGAAAGCACATGGCCAACATTGTCAGCAGACTTTGGGGGCTCCCCACAGATGGCAGGTGCTCAGCCAGAAGAAATGACTCCAGTTCAACACACACCAGAACAAATACCGTGTCTCCAACTCAGAGGGTCAGAGCTTAAAGGGAAAAATCAAACTGAGACGCTTTGAAAAGACAGGAACAAGTGTAACACGGAAGCAAAGGCAAACTAATGAAAGTCAGAATGAATTTATGAGGCACCCTAACGAAACACGTGGACACGCAGAGGATGAATCCATGATGTTTAAGCTTTTAAGTCGGCAGATAGCATGGAACTCACATAATTGGGAAGGCAATAAATTTCCCAGCAAATGGACAAGATCATATTTGCACAGAGAAAACCTTTGCCCAAAGCAAGAGTGTTTGGTTAGGGAAAGATTCAATCAGGCTGTTTAATGCCAGTTGCACAACTGTGTCGTTCAAAGGCTTGTACTCTGTTCTGCCAAAGGCTGCACCCCTTAAATGGCAACATTTATGCATTAAAGTGGAGCAGCTTTGCTCTGCCCGACAGATGGGTCTTGTTCCTTTGAGCAGAAAGATCACAGGGAAAACGATAAACAAATCATGTCCCAATCCATACCCACAGTGACAGAACACAGATAATAAATGTTACTTTTCCCTTCATTTCCCAGAAAACGCTCACACGATGCACAGGCACGTGGGACGTGGCACCGCAGGATCAGGATCAGGAGCTCTCGGCGTTTCTGAGCCGTCCTGAGACAACACCCTGCCCAGGGGCGGATCAGAAGCGCTCCCGCACCAAGAGAGAGACCACCCCGGCGGCAGCAGGGACTGGCGATCCGGGGGTGCCACCCAGGCGGGCACCGGGGGCCGCGCTTGAACCTGGGGCCGGCAGCACCGCGGAGAGCTCCGCACCCCCCGCCCCGCTCGAGCACCGAAACCCCCGGGCTCCAACCTGTCCCCACCCTTTTGAGTTTATAAATATATGTATATAAGAATCACTCCGTCTGGGTAGTGACATCCACAGATTTCCTGGAACTCTGGATAACAGCAAAGCTCCTCCAAACCCCACCGAGCACGGCTTGGATTCTCCCTTTCTCGTGACCTTTAGGGCTTCTTCTTTTCCAAATCAACCCTCTGAAATCAGTCCACAATGAGGGGCTGAGTCCCCTCTCTGGGACAGGCAGCAAACGCTAAGGATGGGTCTGATGAGCAAGAGCTGTGCTGGTTGTGAATCCTCTTCAATCCTCCATCCTCCCTGCTCTGCGTCCCACCACGCTCTCCTGAAGCAACTGTCGCTACAGAAATGCAGGTTTTTAGGCTGGTACTTTGCTTTTCTCCATTGTATTTATTTATTTGTAGCCACTTCTTCAGCCCAGAAGTCGCTGTGCACCACAAATTAAATACCAAGAGTCAAGTAATGCCACCAACTCGAATTATGGAAGCAAAATAAAGTGAATAATCATAAAAAATATTCAAACACCATCAGCAAAATTTAACACAAAGAGGCGGAAAGAACAACTTATCCAGCAGCAGAGGGGGAAATCTGGGCGATAAGGAGTAAAATAAAGGTGCTGCGGTGTATTTGTGCTTTCCACAAGCTCACCAGGTGCGTCTGCAAATGTGCAGGAGGGAATTATTGCCTGGGAAGACCCTGCGTGTGCAGCACGAGCGGCTCCACTTCCCTCTGCTGCCTTTAAAACACATTTTTTTTGCAGCCAAGCTCTGAAAAATCACAAATGTCTTTGTTTACAAGGCAAACAGATGGAAAATCACCAAATAAGCAGTGGGTTTGTGCAAAGAAGAAACACCGGGTTTGGTTTTATTTTATGTTCCACAGCTATAATCACAACTTTCTGTGAAACAGAAATTGAGGATGATGCAAAGTGGAGTGCGAAGAATTCAGCTCCTCTTTATCTTTCACTCCCCACCGGCGAAAGTGATCGCCTGTTCGCTGCTCCAGGAGAAATTTGGCGCTGCTGGACCCTCCTTATCTTCACTTATAACTTTCTATTGTTATTTAACTCTGTGTATCCGATTCACTTTCCTCTTCTTCGGTCAGGCAGCGAACAAAGAAAAGCCTCCCACACACAGAGAATCCGGGATGGATAATTTAATTGACCCGGCGGGAAGTGTAACTGCAAATAGAGACAAATAATAATTTGTAGCCTGAAAACTCGGTGTCTGGATCTGGGGAGAGATTTATTTCCGATTCAGGAAGAATAATAGTGACTGTGGGTGGGTGGGTGCGACATTTTCTGCAGGGAAATGGTTAATAAGAGCACGAATAATTTTACAGAACTATTTTCGAGGTTGAAATTTGCATTTTGTGAAATCGCTCCCCCGGACAGAATGTTCTGTCTCGCCGATATTATTTTTAAGTGCCTCTTTATTACTTGCTGTGTGTTCACGTAAAAAACCAAATACCAACGAAATTGAAAACAACAAAAATAGAGAGGGTTTCACAGAGCTTTGGCAAACGTGCGATTGCAGTCGGGCCACGCGGATTTTAAGGTTTCCCGTTAAAATGGCAAGTGAAGCTTTGGGTTATGAGTTTTTGGGATGGGGGTTAAATGTGGTAGAGTTGACGTTGCCGAAAATAAATTAAAATCCGCATTATCTGCGGGTTTCGTCGCTGTAATAAGTTATGGTTTGGAGTTTTTTCTGCTGCCTTTATTGGTTTCCTTTCCTTGGCGATAAAGTAAAATTGAATGGGTTTTGTGCTTCTAAACGTCCCCAGCCACAATCCCGGAGTTTTTGGGTGGTGGGAGCTGGCTCGATCGCACCCTCCCGTCTGCTGGGTGACCCCCACGCTGCCACAGGGACAAGAAAACTTGCCAGGGCTGTCCGGCAATCCTTCCCGGTCCTTTCTGGCCGGGGGAGCCCCTCGGCCCCTTCCCGGGAGGTTTTTTCCGCCTCCTGCCCCTCGGTGCGGGGATGCGGCTTTGCTGTCGCACCCTCTCGGCCGAGGGGCGAGACCCAGAGCTGGGATTTCCCGGGATGACCCGGGATATCAATCCCAGCCGTGAGCTCCCTGGAGCCATCCGGGCGATGTTCACGAGGGGAATTATTTAATGGCTCATCGCCCATCCTTTTCCTCTCTCCATTTCCTCTCGGGGAAAAGGTCCCCGCGTTTTTCCCCTCCGCGTTTTCCCTGCGCGGCCGCGGAGCCGCGGGACGGGGTGGGATGTAGATTTACGATCCGTCCCGCTGGATTTACTGTAAAACCTTTCCCGGAGGGGACTCGAGGCGACAAAGTCTGAGAATGTCACTTAGCCGGAGTTTGTCGCCGAAAAAACGTGCTCTTGTTCGGGCGGCGATAAATTTCCCCCGTGGCACGGAGCAAATTGAACCCGGCGGGGGGGAAGGAGGGGGGTCCCGGCCCGGGGAGAGCTCCCGTTTGCAGCCCCTCGGCTCTGGGAAGCTTTATCCTTGGGGATCAGATCCAGCTTTCCAGCAGACGACCCCCTCCCCTGTTTTAGGGGGTTCAGAAATCCTGATTTATATCCAAAGCATCCTGGGGCTCCATCGTGTAGGGGATGCCTGGAGCCTTCTGTCCTGGAGGGTTCCAAGGTGAAGTGACCAGCGAGGGTGAAAAATGGTTGTGCATGAGGGAGAGAGCAGAGAAAAACTGGTGTATGCAAATTTCCTCAAGTAATTTTGGTATCTCGCTTCTTATCCTGCTTGCATTTGGTATTTGCAGGAAAAAAGTTTAAAAAAAAAGTAAAAAAGAAAAGAAACGAGAAAGAGGAAAATAATGAGGAAAAGTGCTACTTCCCTGATCGTGGTGTATTCTGCTTTTTAACACTGATTGTGGTGCACTCTATTTTTTAAGACCAAACAGGGAGAGTGAAGGAAAAAAACATCAAACAGATCTGACTGAGCAGAGAACCCTAATTCCTAACTTATTATTTCTCCTTCCTTCCATCCAGACCTGGTTTTGGAGGTGGCCAGACATACCAACGGAGACGTGCAGCCCCAGGGAGCTCGATTTGGGGCTGCCAGACCTGTACCCACCATTCTGCCCTGCTCAGCACCAGTGATGCAGCTCTGCTGAGCAAGGGCTGCAGAGAGCAAAGCCAGAGCCATCCCTGCCCTAATTCCTGCAGGGGTGGGAACAAAGGGCTTTTCTCACCGCCTGTGTCCAGAAATTTCACTTGGTAAATCAGTCCTGTTCTCCTGCAGGGTTTTGCTGCTCAGGCACTGGTGACCCTGCCTTGTGTCATCCTGGTGAGTCAGGAAGAGCCACTGTCAGGTTGGCCTTTTCCTCTTGAAGTCTGAGAGAGGATTTGAGAAAGCTGGAGATTGGATAAAGGGAACAGTGTTTAGATTTTGGGAGAGAACAGCCCTCTGAGAGGGACAGACCTTGAGTCTCTCAGTGGCCTGGTGTTCCTGCTGCTCACAGAGCCCCTCTGCAGCCTTTTCCTGAGCTCTGCTGCCATCCAGGCTGGATGACCCCATGGTTTGACGTGTTTCATGGTGCTTCAGGCCTGCTGCTGGATCTGAGGCAGATTTAGGAGGATTTCTTTGCAATTCAGGCTATAAATGACATTGGCCCTTACACAGCAAAGTTCCACAGAGATCTCTGCATAATTTACAATGGCTGTGAGAGGTGGATATAAAATTAGAGATGATGGTAAAGCCAGAAGTTCAACTCAAACCTCTCAAGCCCCAGGGTAGTACCCAAGCACCAGGCTCTTGGGTCTCCTGAAATACTTTAATTCCTTTACAGCAGAAGCCATAAACCAAATGCAAAACAAATCTTGGGATTTTTACTTAAAGTGCTCAGTCTTGGGCTTTGAATTCATGCTGGGAGTGGAGACAAGCCAACATTTATTTTTGTCAGTGAGAAATCCAAGTCCTGAATGTTCCTCTTTTCTTCTAAAACTTGGGTGGGGAAGGGGAGGAACTGCTTTGATTCTGGGAAGTATTTTGATAGAGAGTAGCTACAGTCACATTCAAAACCTCAAATAATTTTAGTAATGAGATTTCCTAATTCAGAATTTTACCTCTTTATGGAGCATTAAGTTGTGGAGCACAGACAAAGGTAATGGCAATGGAGGGATGTGGCAGGTTCCAAAGCTTTCAGTGTGTTCCCAGTTCTGCTCCATACATATTCCATTGTTTCATGTCTGTGTAGCCCTAGGTTTAGTGGAATGTGCCTGAATGATGGTTGAGCACAGATGTAGGAAAAGATTGCCAAAAGCACTCCAAGAAAGGACATGGGCCTGGCAATAAATGGAGCTGCATCAGCAGGAATGGAGGCTGCAAACCCTGGAATCTCATTCCAGATTTCACATCCTCTATGGAGTGATGATGATGATGGGGAGCTTGGGAGAGGGACAGGAAACTGGGTGGCTGATGTCCCAACACCAGCAGCTCAGGCAGAGGCTCAATGTTGGATTCAGCAACATAAAAAGAGCAAGTGGGATAATAGAAGCAAAAAAGTGAAGGTGGTTCAATGGTTTGTGTTGAAAAACATGATGTTTTTTGTTGAAAAACACCTTCTTTGCTGATTTACAGTGCTGGGGGCTTGGCCAGGGGCATAGAAACCTCTGTGCAGGTGGGATGGGACAACTGCAATTCCCAGGTGGCCACAATGCAGCCAAATTCAGCCTGAAGAGGTAAAGCAGAACAAGCATAACCACAAGGTAAAGTGCTCTCACACGTCACCATAAGCTGTCCACACTCAGGGCATGAAGAAGGGCTTGTTGTGCCCAACTCTGCTGTTCCCCTCAGGACTGGGACTGTGCTGGGCTCTGGGAATGAGCTTTGTCCCTTTTTTTCATTTGCACTGAGCTGAGTCACAGTGGAGGAAAAGCCCATTTGTTAATGAGAACAAAGTGATAAGGTTGAGAGCAGAATCTCTCGGACTGCCAGTGAAAAACACACACTGATTTCCCTGAGGTTCCTCCACGAGCCTCAGCTGAGATTCCCAGCCCTGGGGGCCTCATCAGCCACCTCCTCCTCTGCCAGAGGAGCACAGGGCACCAGCCTGCTTGGCTCCAGCCATGCCCAGCCCATCTGGATGGCAAGAGCAGAGTCTGGGCTCCCTCTCCATGCCATGGGTGCCCACAAACACCCCCCACCCCCAGGGCCTGCCCAGACTGCAGACAGAGCCGTAAGGGACCATAAAGCTTAAGGTGTGTGATTTTTATGCAAACATTTATTTAGATGCCGGTTCTTTGGTCTGTTCCAGACTCTGAACCTGGGGCACATTTGCTGCTGTGAATAAACCTTCACGTTTCCTTGAAAACCCTCCTAAATAATGAGGCACTCAGGGCTGAGGGAGGGAGTTCATGAAAGTAGAAGTAGAGAAACAAGGGTCTTTATCAGACATGGCAACATACATTAACCAGGGATTCCCATAAAAGTACCACTGACCTTCCTTGGCTTGTGCAAATCATGTCTGAGGAGCTGCAACACCTCAGTGCTCCTTTCCCCCTTTACACAAAAGCAGTTTTTCTTTTAATGTTGGTGGGGAGGAGGGTCCTAAGGCTGGGCAAGGAAGATCCCAGGGCTGGGAAAAGAAAGACTCAGGGCTGGGAAAACACTGCTGTGAAGAGCTGGAGATGGGAAAATTGTTTCTGTTGGTTCTGGAAAAATACACTGAAGAATAAATAACTACATATACATGAATAACCTGAAGGATCTGAACAATATCTCTTCTGGTGCCTGAATTCTTGGGGGGAAAAAATAGTAGCCAAGTCATTGTTTAGGAGCATCTCTATAAAGATCAGGTAATTTCAGGAAAATAGTGAGATCTGGGAAAGGCTGTTGTATTTAACAATTGCAATATTCAAAACTATTTTCAAGAAATACAGAGATGTTAAACACTGTTCTATAATCCTGGGGGAGATAGATGGTCTTTGCAAAAAGGGTGAGCCTTCAAATGACAGGAAACTCACCCCAACCTGCCATGTAATTCAGCAGAGGAATTTTAACAAGAAGCACCTGCCTGTCTCTTCTAGCTCAGCTCTGGCCTTTATGGCTTTACACACATTGTTAAATTTAATCAAGCACATCAGTTTACATATTGTTTCTAATGATTAAACTCTCTATGGCTGTTTTTTACATAGAGCTGAAGGTGGGGAGGTGTATTAAAAATCTTTTAAAATTATCAGTCAGCCAAAAACCTGTGGGTCATTTTCCTGCTGTGCCCCGGCTCAGAAACCTGGATATTCTCAGCATCCAGGAGTTTATGCAGCTCTTGGTGAATATCAGAGGGGAGAAATGATGAGATGGTAAAGATATTTGATTTAAGTGCTGATCTGTGCTCTGTGTCTGTGTGACAAGAGAAGCATCAGTCCAGATGGTCCCTTGGGCAGCCCAAGGGAAGAGCAGCACACGTGTGTTTGGCACCACCTATTTCAAACTCAGGTGAGGAAGTATTTTGAATTAACCAATACTCTCCATGGTTAAAAAACAAGCATCCAAAAAATGGGAGGAAATTGGTGTCGGAGGACGGAGGGGAGGGAAGGATGGACACAGTTTGGAAATCCCTGGCACTAAGAGGATCCCACAGCACTGAGGGGGCACTGCCTGTGTGCCCTGCAAAGGGCTGGTTCATGTGTAGCAGGTCCCAGCATCTCCCAAACACACACTCACTGACCCCCATGGCTTTAATCTACTCCTATTTTCCTTTATTCTGAATTTCCAGACATTCAAAAACCACGACCAAATTCCTCTTCCATCAGGGCACAATTTCTTGGTGGATAAAGAGAACAAGTCAAGAAGCCACGAATTCCTACTTCTTTTCCAACTGTCTGGCTCAGCCTCCCCTTCACAGGCCCACGGGGACCATTTCTGGGGGCACATCTGAAAGAACACGAGAGCACAGGACGCTTCAGCTTTTGCACACCATGAATCTCTGGTCCATCTGAAAGACATTGCCTTAATAGGCCACTGTCTGCTCAGGACAGATGGAGAGACAGGGAAATTCATGGAAAAGGGAATCTCAGCTGCTGGAGGAGGGAGCCAGAGCTCCGTCCCCAGTGGATCTCCAGCATCGGGTCGGTGTTTCAGCAGTTCTGGCTGAGGGATAATGAGGGCCAAAAAGGAGAAGCCATAATAAGGTGACATAAAATATTGGCTCATGCTGTAGGAAGGCTCTGCTTTATTCCTCACAAACGTGCATATAACATGGTCCTGGCTCTGGAGGGTGTATTTAGAATCATAAAGAGTCAAGGAGTGGTTTGGGTTGCAAAGGACCTTAAAGATCGTCCAGTGCCACCCCTGCCAAGGGCAAGGACACCTTCCACTGTCCCAGGGTGCTCCAAGCCCTGTCCAACCTGGTCCTGGACACTCCCAGGGCTGGGGCAGCCACAGCTTCTCTGGGCACCTGTGCCAGGGCCTGCCCACCCTCACAGGGAAGGATTTTGATCTTCTGCCCTGGAAAAAGCTGGAAGCTGTTGGTCCTGGAGCTCCCACCACTGACTGAGCCCCCCCATGCAGGATAAAAGCCATTTAACATATTTAGTTACATTCTACTTCCTACCTCTCTTGTCTCATGTATTAGGCTGCTCAAACCCAGAATATACGAGAAAATAATGCTACAATTTTTTTCCCATGAAAGCCAATGCAATATTTATGATCCTTTCTGATAATCTTTATAAAAAGTGTGTTCCTGGCTTTGTGTGTGGGTGTGGATGTGTGTGCAGGTACCTGAAGCAGTGGAAACTTCATTAATATCACTTCATTAATTTGGGATGAGAGGGGCAAGATGAAGCCATAGAGCTAATTTAACATACTGAACACATTTTTTTTCCCCCAGGAAGAGGTTTCTTCCAACTAGCCTTTTCCTGGTGGGATTTTCCAAGCCAGAAATATTTTCCTCTCCCTCATCTGTTACTCTTCAGGTGAGCAATAACCATCCCAGAAAATTCAGTAATTTATACCCACAGATATGTGACCATTGTGGCTGAGCGTGGAGCTGGAGGACAACTTTGGAAGCCTCATGTCCCACAAGGTGCTGGAAAGCTGCCTGGCTTTAGGACAGATTAAGCTCCTGTGTCTCAGAAATATCCTACTAAACTGAGACTTTAATAAGGGAATGAAGCAGCAATTCCAGGTTATTTTATTTTTTTGTTAATAAATTATTGAGTGCTGCTGAAACACATCCATTCAAACACGGACTTGTCTCTGTTTCCATCCCTCCTATTTCCATCCCTTTCCAGCATTCCGGTGCATTCCTGATGATTTCAGGGCTATATGAGGGTGAGTTGGGGCTGGATTTTGTAAATCAAATGTTTTTGATACTCTGATAAATGGCCGCTGGGAGGTGACCGAGGTGGCATCTGCGTTTCTTCTGGCACACACCAAATGTCCCATCTCTCAGTGCCCCAACCTCATACCTATGCATTGCTCGGGAATTACTGGCATTAAAAAGCAACAGATCCTTTAAATCCGTTGTTTTGCCCAAGTGCAAATAAGCACCACTGGGATTTTCTTTCCCTTCTCCGTGCTAAAAGCCCTATAATCTCATAATTACCAGCACACTGATTTCTACGTATTTTTTTTCATTAGGCAGCACCACTCCTGTGGCCATACAGAGAGACTTTACTACAGAAATGAAAAGCGAGCGGGTTTATCCTCAAATAAAATAACTATTAATAATAATAAAATTTACACTTTTAGCTTTGAGTGTTCAGAGAAAACTCCAACTCATACCGCAAAAATTCTGTGGGGTGAAGGAGACAGGAGAGACTTGCAAGGTGAGCTCGGGTGCGGCCGAGACTTCTCTCTTTTTAGGTAAAATTGTGTTTTAAATGTGTTTTTTTCCCTCCTCGCTTCCTGGGGGCCGCGGCTGCTCCCGGCGGGTCGGGCGCGGCATCTCCTGAGGGGGGGAAGGTGGTGGGACCGGAAAAAAAGGGCTTTTCTCCCTCATTTCTCCCCCGGGCTCTGCTTTCTCCTCCTGCTCGATCGAGAGGAAGGAATCGCCTCTTTCTTGCAGTTTTTGCACTCAAGTTGATGCCGAAGAAGGTGATGGAGGCTGAAGGATGAGGCGAAATGCAAATGGGCAGCCTCGGGTTTCTCGGTGTTCATTTACCGTCTTTTGAATTAAAAAAAAAAAAAAAAGAAAAAAAAAAGCAGCGTTTATTCGTCAGAATAAAGCCAAGTCGGGGCTTGAAAGGAATTGAAAAGAGCCCCTTTTTCTCCGTCTTCGGGTCGCAACAGAAAATCGCGGCCGGATCTATAATGCGGGTATTTCCCAGCCTTCCAGGGAGCATTAACATTCAGCACACGGTTCTCTGCAGCAGGAGAGAAACGGGTTCGGGTGGGAACGAACGAAACCCCATTAGAAAACCATGACTGTATTAAATTTCAGCTCGGAAAATTGAAATATTTCTCACTTGGACACTTAGGTCTGTAGATCGGAGCAAAAACCGCAACGAAAAGGCGCTTTAGTTGTTGCTTAGGGAATATTTTATCCCGGTGGCACTTCCAGAGTGGAGTGAGACCCATCAATGGCGAGGCTGTTGCAAACAATAAACTTGTTTCATATTATTTTTTTTAATCTTTAATTTTGTGAAAAGCAATTAACTGATCTAGCAGAGAAAAAAAATGATTCGGGTATAAAATTAATTATATTTTGCCTTTGTGCAGAGTGTAGCACTGATATATGGAGGAGGCATTACCCTGGCAGGGCTTGAGGGGAACGAATTTAATTTTAAATTTATTGGATGTAACTACAACGAGGACTTTTCCTATTTTCTTTACAGGTCTAAAATTACAAGGTGACGTAGAGCAGCTCACACATTAAGAGTTCACGTCGTTTCAGAGCTTGAAAAAATAATAGTAATAAAAATTTCGAAAAGAAGGACAGGGAGAGAGGCGGAACTGTCTTCTGTATATATAAAATTAAATACTGTATCTTATTTTTGGACTCAAATTAAGAAACAAATGGAGTGAGGACGTAAAAAATGTACCTTTGATTTTGCTGAAGGAGAAGCAGGGAAAGACAGAGCAGTCTGAGGTCCCTGTTAATGACATCCCGCCAAGATGCTTGTAAGACCCAAGAATGTTTACAACATGGGCTCAAGTTCAATGACAAAATCCTTTGAAGGGGAAAGGGGAGGAAAAGACGAAAAAAAAGCAGCCCAGACACTTTGTGCAGTGGGCATGAACTTGAACAAAAGAAAGGAGTCAAAGGCTGGGAAAGGGGGGAGGCGTGAAGGAAGAGCTCGGAGAGGTGTTCCCACTGCGCCTGTGTCTGTCCTTAAGTTTGTAGGTG
>JAOXXN010034545.1:0-30206 GCA_026770055.1 Myrmophylax atrothorax | reverse complement strand
GGGAGCTCACCCTGCAGCCAGCCGGGCTGACACTGACACTGCCCATAAGTATAACTTTTCTCCAGGAGGAAACCTGCCGGTGTGGGGGTTGTTCTCTTTTGTTTTTTTCTTGTGGTGTTGGGGAAGCAGTTTGCTCTGGTCTGTTTACAGTTATATCTATACCTACATGTGTGTGTGCATATATATATATATATCAGTTAAGAACAGTTTTCCTTCTTATATCCATTTTCTGATTAAAGTTCCTTTTCTTAAATGTGATAAAGAGTGGCACGATTGTTGGGGAGGAATCCCCTCCTCCATTTGTGGGTAAACATTTTAGTTTTCCCCCTCAAACCTAGACAATCTGCTTCCTGCTGCTTTCTATATGCGAGAACTATCTACTCTATGCTAATAATTCTAATATTTGATGCAGGTTATTTTCATTCACCTGTCCCAGAGGCTCTTCCAAATGTCTGTACTTGTACAGCCTATATGCTACATAAAATCATGTGACACACTTTAAGGGTATCTCTTAGCAAGAACAAAGTGCTTACTCTGACAGTTTTGAAAAACCTGGAAAACATTACTTTAGGAAGAAATCAAGATAGTTATTCCTCTCTTGCTAAGATTGTTCAAAAAATGAGAGCTTTTACTCCTCAAGTGTTAATCAGTTTCTTCTCCTACTTGACACTTTCAGTCACAATTCTGTTTGGGACCCTGTAATCATTTCTACAATAGGCCATTACGGTATCACAGAGGTGTAACTTTTCAGTGAAAAATACACCAGTCTATTTGAGCTCCTTTAGTTCTGAGCTCATTCTAATATTTCTGGTAATTACAAAAGATAAATAGTCAGGAAGCCAGTTCTTATGCCACTAGGCAGTTTCCAGGTTTCTGAAACAAACAGTTATCTGAGTTGGCACTCTTAGCCTCACCGAGGAGCAACTGTGCTTACAAACCCCGTGTTTTATTCTGGGATACCAAGGAACACTGCCAGAAGTTTTGATTCATGTCAACAGTGCTTGCTAGGATTCTCACTCAGCTCTAAAATAAAACAAACTAAATCAAACATCTCCAGCAGTTCAGTTATGTCGTGGTTCCACCCAAGACAGAGTTAATGTTTTGCAGTAGCCATGAGAGGATGTGGCTAAAACACAGCAGTTATTGTCCACCACCTCAGTCATTGCTGGTGGGGAGATAAGGGGCTCTCTCTTCAGAAAAGAGCATTCCTTCTGTTGGGGAGAAAACATGTTGGGGAAGAGCCAATCAGTATTGTCATGGACTTTCTGTGTAAATAGCTTCTTCCTCTTACACTTTTTGTTATTAATATTGTTACTGTTACTCTTTGTTTTCTGATCTCATTGGAGTTTTCAGTAAATTGCTCTTGTCTCAACATGTGATCTTTGCCTTTTGTGCTTCCAGAGGAAAGGGGGAAGTCAGTAGCAGCATGGTTTTAGTGGAGCTACTAAATTGGAGAATACCATTCCTAAACCATGACAAGTTAATATTTTAATTTTTAAGCAAGAAAAAATAAAATACATATTAAAGAAAATACCACACAAAATTCAAAGCTAACATGTTATTAAAAAAAAAAACAAACAACAAACTTTCAAAAGCATCCAGGGTTTTTTCCCTTTCAACACTCAAGTCTTGTGCAGCATTAGGGTCATTTCACCAATGTAAGAAATAAGAAGTTTTGTGTGGTTTCTACTACAACTTTCATTTATGGATAGAGTGTTTTTATCAGATAAAGAATGATTCTCACAAGTGCATATTTACTTGAGATTTTATCAAAATCTGACCAGATTTCATCCTAAATTGTGCTGGAATAGTCACTTAATGTTCCAAATGAAAACAGCTGCAGTGCAATTACCTTGTAGTAATTACTTTTTCCAACAGTAAACCTAAAAACCAAGCTGTTCATATCAAATCCTTCCATATTCCATTACTCCCTGGAAAAAGTGCTGGAGCTGTTACACTGGTTTCTGGGTAATAAGCATCATTTTCACAGCTCTGCATCTTTAAAACACTACCCAGTAGTAGGCAAAAAGATGGCTAGCACTATGAAAATCCACCATTTAGAAAATAATGTTTCCAAATAGATTGCAGGGCCTGGATTATGCTCGGTAGTTCTAACAGCTTTCAGTAACTGATTCATAATGCCACTGGCATTTTTTTCACTGCACAGGAACTGAAAATGGACAGGTTTTCCTGTTCTCCATTTTGGCTCATCGAAGAATTTTTGCTGCTAAGAATGTCAAACTATTGTTTTACTTGATTTAATGCTAGAAAGAGGAGCATCCCTACTAAATTATTCCTCCATGCCCCATAACTTTCACCAGTGCATCTGTAACACTGAAATCCCAACCTGTTCTCTGATTTAACATTAGGCTGAAGCAAAAATACAGTGTTAATTATTTTCTGCATATTTTTCACAACACATGGGTTTTCAGACTCCAGCTCAAACAAGGGGTTCTCAAAATCACAAAAACATACTGGTTTTCCTCATCTTACTGTCTCCTTAAATTTTTCTACATTTTCTTAAATTAAGGTTTGATATAGACGGGACAACAAGATGTTCATGACATCTAGACAGCACATAGACAGCATGCCTAGGCAGCACTTGGAAGAATATTCTATGAAGTATGTTGAATCCAGAGAATCTAGTGTTAGTGAATCATATACCCCCAAAAAATTCAAGTGCCAATACCACATTGCTTTCCATTCTCTTTTTCCTGAGGATTTCCACAGCCTATTTTACACTGTTCATATGCTTATGTGAGTCTTAAATCTCTACTATACTTAAGCCTTAGATCTGTGACAGTAAGCTGTATACTCCATAATAACACAAAAGTTCCCCAGCATCATGAAGAGAAGGAGCAGTACAAACACATTCTGAAAATAAGGTTGCAACAACTGACTGAAAGTCTTTGAGACCATGTAGGCAAACTATTAATCCCAGAGTTTTTACCTGTTACATATTGCACAACACAAGACCATGCAAACCCTTCAAATAAACCTGCCAATCAAGCAGAACCACTTCAGCTTATCAAGGTTGTCACTATAGCTCAGTTTTTTGGGGGATATTTTTCTTTCCCCTCAAGAAAGAACATATAGTAACCTTGGGCTAGGTCTAAACTACTTTTTTTCTCAGTCTCCCTTTCCAATGATTTTTTTTTTACATTACCAGGTTAACAGAGGAAGTAGAGTCTGCAAAACGCATGCAACTGTCACTTTTCCAAAGAAGTGCCAGAGGTATATCCACGATGTGCAAAGTGAAGAGCCCAGCCCCAGGACCATGGATGCTGCATTGGGTGCCAAACCTTCTATGCTCCAAACCAGCTAATCCCTCAAAATTGAAATAATCTTGTGTCTCTCACTTTAATTCTGTACGAAATTTAATTTGAAATTCAGAGAAATTTAAGAACTTGAAATGTCACCAATACACAAAAAATAGCGACAGCAAATAAATGGAATCAAGTATGTTTGACTTCAAAGCAGAAAAACTTTCACAAAAATACACAATCTGGAGATGCTCCTTACTTTAGAACACTTCAAGACTATTCTGATTAATATCAATTATCTTTGGACAGAATTCACATGGCTAAAAGGCATATTTGCAACCTTTTCTATAAGATGGTTCTATTTGCATAAGTGCCATAAGTAGAATCCATCTGCAGTCTTAGTATTTAACTGTAAGTGCATGATATTTATTCAGCTTTTACATTTTTTTCTGACATTTATATTACCTCAAAGGACAACACTGCCTTTGGAAATTCTATTTCAGACTGAGCTAATTAAACTTTTGAAGGCATGGTAATCATGTCATGAATCAGCAGCATTGGCTATGACTTTGAAGGGGTGACGTATCATAGGAATTGATTTTCTTTTTCAGCGTCAGTGAAAAGGAATCAAGTTTCATAAGAAAATAAATTAAGTGAACCAGACCTCTAGTGGTATAAGCTCTAAATGTCCCACTCCCACTATGCATGTACATACCTACACTTTGAAAACAGCTTGTCTTTATGAAAACAGCTAAAGTTATTCTAAATATACTGCTTTTACTCAGTATCTCAGGCTAGCAATAGGAGTATTTAAAGAAATAAATATAATACAATGTACACATTATATACTCGAAGTAAATAGTTTACTCTGAAGTAATCATCAGCTCTGGAGGTTCTCTGCTGAAAAGGACTGTGGAATTCAAACACAGTTATTTGTAATTGATAAAGTTTCCTATTTTAGACATCATTAACCTAAATCCTGATGATGTGAAGTAGCAAAAAAGCACTAAATACAGTTTTCTATCGGAAAGGAATTGGTATTCTCAGAGAGGAATCATGGAGATGCAACAGCTCTGCTTCTTCTATAAATAATACAATCCATGTTCCAGTTGCCTCTAAAAAAAGCCCACAGTACATAAAGAAAAAGTTCTTGAATGCTGTACAGGGCTATTAAAGTGAATTTTCTAAAGAGTTCCATAAATTAAAGAAAAAAATTTAAAATAACTGATCTAGAATAAAAACTGTCTATTGGATATTCATAAGAGATTTTGGCAAGCAGGAAGAACATTAGTCACTGCAGCAGCCCAAAATTTCTCAGCCTTGTGGGAAGGGAATTTGAGCAGGGGAAGAGTTACTGGAAGATGGTAAAATAAAAAAAAAAATTAAAAGGACACCTGCTCTGAAGACTAGATTTGTGTTTTCAAGAAAATATCTGTCCATTCTAAATTGACTTGGAGTATGAGTTTAAGAACAGCTCCAACTCCAACATTCACCTACACAGAAAATGCAGAGTAAAATCCTTCACACTTGGAAAGTCAGAGGATCTCAGACTACCAAACCTTAACAAAACAGACTTACATTATTGAAGAAAAGGTATTCAAGCACATGCCTGTGGTGTATCAAGAACAGGCTTATGGAATGTAGCCCCTCTCAGTAAACTATTGGAGGACACTTTTCTGAGGCTCTGAAGCAGGCTTGAGCACAAAATACGTGCCAAGTCTTTTAACTGTGATACACAATGGAGGCAAATTTCTGCATGCACTTAGATGCCTAGAAAACTAACTGAAGACAAGTTAGGCAGCACTGTGTAATTCCAGCTGGGCACTCCACTCCATCGCTGAGACCCAAGTGCTTTTGAAGTTCTGGATCTAAGTATGCTATTTCACTGTATACTAACTTAAAGCTTAAACTTTCCATGGCATTCAAACATAATACATTAAATCATGTGGTTTACCTTTACTACAAGAAAAGATTACTTTAAAGCTATTTGAGATCAAATACAAATATCTGCAGGGAAAGAGTCCTGATTCCTAATATTTCATGGAGAATGGGCCAAAGCCCAAATATTTATAAATTAAAATTCTCATTTTATGGCTCAAGAAGGTGTAGTAATCCATCTTTTATATTTGCTAAAAAGGTAACCATTACTAGGAGTAAATGATGTCTTTTCATCAAAGATGGACATATTGTGTAAAAAGAATCTGAAAGTTATATTGTCAGGGACAACCTACTGGAAAATAAATGGACAACCTGAAAGCAATTGCTGTATAAGCAATGAAAAGAAACTTAAAAATGTACCACAATTTGAGAAGACAAATTCATATTACAACCTCTTTATTACAATTTAAACCAATGCTCTATTATTTCTAATAATTCACAATTAAATAACAAGTATGACTTCTTCTGAAACAAATATGCAATTTAAGCCAAATTAAGATGAGAAATCAACATGCTCTCATTACACAGGCTCATCACTCGGCAATGAACATGTTTCTGGAAGATATACTTGCAAGCCTAAATACAGGCTGTTTCCTAGAATTTCATTGAAACATAAACTAAGAAAACTATACTATCAAAGATCTCTGTGCACATCTCACTGTTCAAATTAATCTCACCAAAATAACAGTTAACACTCATTTTGAAAGTGAATATTAATGAAGGCAAAATATTGAAAACCAGTCTAGTTATTCAGCTTTAAGTTAATTTACTGCAGTACACATTTTCTAAATGAAGCACCAGTTTGTCCCATTACACAGACATCCCACTGGCAGCCATAGGATTGGTGACCCCGGCTCCCACTCCCAGTGTCGCTCCTGGAGAGATGACAGGACTCCAAGAAGCAGTGGAACAGGATGCTGTTTGAATAACCATTACCACACAGGAGGAAACATGCATAACACAAAAATATTCATTAAATGTACATTAAAATCCCTTAAACTGTCACAGTTCAAGGCAGTCCTCGTCACTATAAATCCATTGCCCGTAAAACTTCTTTCACTGATTGTAGGATTGCCATTCTCCTACATCCCATTAGGCCTAACCAAACTATGCTTGCTGTAGCAGCCAGGTGCAGCAACAGCAAAGACACAGGACAACTGTGTGCACCTTGTATGAAGGCAAGATGTCATCAACCATAGCTTGTTAACAGCTATTCTGGGATATGAATGAGGAGCAGAACAGTGACTGATGCCAGAGATAATTAGGCAACAAAAACCTCTATCAGCTTATGACAAGAACTTCATAGGAGATATGAGAGGTAATGGTGAAATAAGTCATTACACTGTCTCAGGACATCTCACAGCACAAATGCTTTTAAGTCTGCCAGGACTTAGCTACTTAATGTAAAGGCAGTGTCAGAGTCTCTCCGCTCTGTATAATTATAACCTCAACAATTTACCCGTGACAAAACAGGTGTTCAAAGTATTTTATGGGGGGTTTTTTGTTTTTTTTTTTTTTTCTTTCTGACTTTATTGAATATACATATATTTGACCAGACCTACACAAGATTTAGGTCTGGAACCTACTGGTGCCTGTGATACTGACAGTAAAAATGAGTAACTGTAAGCATTTCACAGAAAAATATTTTTCCTGATCATTACAATATAAAATTTTTATAAATATTCAAGATTAAATTATGCCTTTTACTAAATAGCAGGTTTCTCTTGATCACATTGTTTTCTCATTTCTTCAAGAGATACTCTCTTGAGAAGGTATATTCAAGTAGAAACTACTTTTACTGCTAGCCCTGAACCTCAACAATAAAGCTAATATATGTGATTTACTCTTGCAGATAATCACAATTTTCTTTTAACAATGTAAAGTCTCAATAACATGTTTCCCTCCCAGAAAAGTAAACTATAGTACACACCTCACTGTTTTGAAGACTACAGTGCCAAATATGCTTATTCTTTCATGGACCTTTCTCACACTTAACATTTTAATATCAGGATGATTTTCTTTTTAAATTCCATAAAAGACAGTTTGATTCTCACTCCTGTCTTCAATGCAAGAAAAATGCAGTCAAGTATTTTACCACAGTAAACTGTATATATTTATATATGTTTGCTTATTTACTTTTACAGTTATATTTAGATTTTTTTCCATCCTATAGGGATTTGCACTGTGCCACTTTCATCTCAAATTTATCAAAATACATATTTTCTGTGGGGGCAGAGTTGGAAAGAACCACACAAAATGAAATAGAGAAATCTATTCCATATTAAATACATAAGAGTACATATATTTATATTTAAATATTTTCTTTGGTTTATCTTGAATGCTAGTGGCCTATTTTAATGAAATCACAGGAAATTTACTTTAATATCACACATAAATTTCCATTCCTGTACTGGAAAGATTACTGAGATAAAAAAACCCCAAACATTACTGTTCGTCATTTTATACCTTAGTCACTTACAGTGAACATGACTGGCTTCCACAACACAAATGTAATAGTAAACAATACACGGACATGACAAAGTCACACTAAGAGTGAATTTCCATAACCAGGAGATTATTGTCAAGAATTTTGGGGTGGTATTGGAAGAGGAGCTGGGAAATACAAGTATTTTTTAACCTTTAAATTAAAATCCTCTAAAGAAAATTAAAAGTCAGTGTCCCCAAGTTGTTATAATGCATACAAAGTAAAAACAAAAAAAAGGGGAACTAGGGGCAAGTAGAGGTCAATTTTTGACTTAAGAAACCTCATCTTTAAAGTGTTCTTCCAAGTTCTTAAGCCTTTCTTGTAGGTAGCAATAAAGTTCTATGCTCTTGCAAAACATACTTTCCCTCTAATCTTTTTGGTTACTTTTGCTTTTTGTTTTAATGGAACTATAAAAAGACAATTAGAGCCTACTGCCCCCTCTGCATGGACTCTATGCATACCTTGGAGTTGAAAATCATTTTCTCCTAGCCAAAACACAAAAAAGTGATTGCATACAGAGGTACAGACAAGCTCCTTGTTGGTTCTGCTTTAAGTACTACTATCTCAATTTTTACTGCTGTTCTCAGAGTGAACCTCACTACTCTGATTGAAATGTTTTCTTTGGGAAAATAAAATAAAACCCTCTCTAAGTCTGTAGTGCCAGCAGAGAAATTACTGTTTTCTATAAAATCAAACTTTTGGAAAATTCTCTTTACAAAAAGAAAAACAAGATCATCTCGTTTACAGCAGAGTCTTTAGCAATATGAGCTTTCACAGAAAAGTAATAAAAGCAAAGAACTGTAGTGCCATCATTTAAATCAGGTTGCTGTATGTAATGATTCTGACATTTTCTTAATCAACCAGCACTGTTCCACTTCAAAAGGACAGAAAAAGGGATGCATGCTAGTCTTGCAAAATAGAATCCAGGTAAGCAGACCACACAGGATGCCCTGCAGTGGGTAAAAATGGAAAAGAGGTATTTAATAAGCTCAGAATATGGAAGAAAAGGCAATGGATACTTGTTCTTCTCCTTCCTAATGGTTGAGGAGGCTTCAGTCAGTTTTATGGAGCAATTTCTGTAGAGTAGCTCAATCAGTTTCAGGGTAGAAAAACCACCATCTTTTTCCCTTTAATTTTGTAACAACCAGCCTCCATTGTGAAAAGTTTTCAACTTCGTGGTGAGAATTTAGCCAGATTATTTCCTAACAATTTTCTGCTTAGAGCTAATTTTTTGAATTTGGAACATACATGTTTCCTTATCTTTAACAGTTGGACTTATTTTATTGAAATATAAAAAGAATTTCCAATACACCCAAGATGTTCACACTCCTCCACTGGAACTCCAGCTGGCTGCCTCATATTTATGTGTCTGTTCTGAAACACATCATCATGAAGCCTCTGTGAGAGAGCCAAGGGAAGACCCTGGTAAAGAATGACAAGATTATCTCACTGCTGGCACTGGTGTAAAGAATAGGAGAGTCAAATATTTATGCCTTTTTTCCAACATCTACTGAGGAAAAGGGTCTTAAACTGAAGATTTCATTGTAATAGTCTAAATAAAGGAAATTTAAAATCTCATTAGATTCCTCATATTTCTAAAATACCCATCTGTAGTTTCATGAGACTTTGATAGGTGTTATCAGAAAAGGTGTTGCTTTAACAAAAAACAAACCAGAACATAACTAACTGCTTGACATATAAAAATGTAAGAAATATTCCATTGTAACATCTTACGTTCCATCCAGTAAAAGTTTTCTCAAACTCTGCCACTCCACAACTTTCTGAAATGAGAAATTACAGAATTTCTATGTGCTGCATACATTGCTGCATGAAAAAGTGTTATCTGTTTTACACTGCTTCTTAGTAGTTTCAGGGAATGCCCCTTAGTGCCAGAACTGTGAAATTTGGTCAGTAACAGTTCTGCTTGACATCAACTTCCTCCTAAGCTTCTATGATTTTGTAGACCTTGCTCAAACGCCTTTTACAAACCTTTTCCTACAAAAAGTGAGTCACCCCTATGTGGGTTAGTATTTCACTTCTCCTGCATATTTCCAGGTAAAGTAGCTTGATCCTCCTTTTTTTTTATCCTCAAGACTTGAAAACATAATGAATTTCTGAAGTATCATCAAGTTATATTTTAAGCAATAAAACTGAGAGGTTGTTAAACTCTTGCCACTTTGATGATGATGTGAGCTTTATCATTCAGGCCATGTTACAAAATCTGCCAGTGCAACAGACCCACTATGTAAAATTACATTCTGCATGTGCTTAATGAGCAAAGGTGATTTTTTTCCCTCCATACAGAGAAAAAAATATATTTGTTTCTGTCAGATGCTATAGTGAAAGATATTATTATACGTTATAAAACTTCAAGTTAAAAATGTAGTTGAACTTGTTTTTAAAATAAGTGTGACAGCGATATTCCCTCAAATCACATAAAAACCGTTTCTTCCTTGAAGTGAAATGCAGAGGTGTTTACATCCTTGTTATGCACACTGGCTCGGTAGGCATCAGGAATGCAACATCCACAAATTTAGGTATATGAGTTACTTTGGGGGACTGAGAGAATACAGCAATTGAGTAACAGAGGACAATCTTCTTTACATATTTACACAGACTTTCAGATACCACATATGTTCATCTGAAGGACTTTAGAAAGATCTTTCCATACATTCCATGCCATAAAAGTAACTATATCTCCCCTCAGTATGAATTTTAGCATAAACTGAAATATGTCAGAAGTATGTGAGAAGAGTAACACTAACAGCCTGTCTTTTCAGGTGCAGGGTATGAATTTGCAGTACATTCTGCATAACAATGAAGTACTGATACATTTTTCTAAGAGAATAAAGTTGTCAAACACACTTTTATAAATTATCATTAAGACCTGCAATTTTTCTTAGGGTTTGCAAACTACAAGAGCCTAAAGCTGCCAAGTAAGGTTGAAAGGAGCTGCAAAAGCAAGAGGTGGGCTCCAGCAAATTCCCGTTTCAGGTCTTGGGTTAAGGCTCAAAAAAACAGGTAGGCCCTAGATCTACAGTATAAGTGCCAAAGAGGAAGGCTGCCAAAAGAAATTTCTACTGAAAACCTCTTTCTCCAGGTTATGGCTGTTGGTCTGGGGTAAAGACTCATCTGACCATTGAGGGTTGTGGTTGGCAGGGAGAGGTTTGCAGAGAGAGCTACAGGGCCAGAAAAAGGCTGCCAAAGTGAAGGGGGTCGCCTAAGGAAATTTCCCCTGACAGCTCCTTCCCCTGTTCTTCTCAGGTTAAGGTTCCACTCAGGGCTGCAAGACAGATAAGGCCTAAGATCTACAGATAACACTTATGTTACTATTTTTGCCCCAGATTTTTTGACCATTTTCCAGTAAGCTGTACACTCACATATTTCTGAGAAATAATGGCCTTATCATCTCAAAGTAGTTCTGTAAGCTGTTATACTAATCTCAGTTCTGGCAGAATTCACAACATTTTTCTGGGTTTTCCTTGACTCTTCAGTAACATCTCAGTTTTTTCTAAAAGACCCTTTCATATAAAAGTACTAATTCCATACACAATTACATACTTCAGGGACGAATAGCAATTCTCCCCCTATATAACTGCATTGCTCTCAAGTTCTGCAGATTTTTTTTTCTAGACATTCTTCTTGGTCATGACCTAAGATCAGAAGGAAAAAAAATGTCCAATGAATCTGAATTAGCTGCCAATTTTATATATATATATATAAAGATTCAAACCATCCTTATTCTTAAGAGTATTACAGATTCATTTTTCTCTCTCTTAACATCTCTGTAGACCAGGAATAATTCCCAGATAATGTGGAACTCAAATTGGGCTGAAACTAAAAGAAGCTATTATTATACCCACATCAAGGCTAAAGCACAGAGGATAAATAAGATGAGGAAAGCAGTGCCCTGCCAGCTGGAATTTTACCCAGCCTGTATCAAGGGTAGCAACCTCCTACTTGTTCATTCTAGAACCTTTTACAAGCAATTAGATTTCAAAAAAGGACTCATAATTAGACTTCTAATCAACATAGATTTCCGCTACAGAGATGATGGAACAGAGCAGACCAATGAAGCCAGGAAAATCCCTCTCTTTATTTCCTGTAACATCTGGGTTGTCTATATATAAAAACACTTAGGAAGTTCACATTTCTCATACTCTTACAGACCTGTTAATTATTAAAAATACCTCTGACATCTTTAAATGCTTAAGAAAAGCTGCTTCTAGTGAAGCAGAATATTTTCCTAGAATTGACACTATGGTAAGTGGTATAAAGGAAGTCTAACAAAATACCACTTAAGAAAATATGCCTAGAAAAATTAAACAATTTTAAGTATTTCAAGATATATCAATGTATTTATATGAACGAGTTTCTATTCTCAAGTACAGTTACACTGTCTTACAATTGGTGTCATTATCTGTGACCAGCCACTTGCCTTACACAGCACTTTATTAAAAACATTGACCATATACATACTATAGGACTAGGATCTTACTAGCACCATGGAGATGTGATGGGCTGGCTCCTATGACTGGAGTGTTGGAATAGAAGGATACAGGCACTTTGGAAGGCTAGGCAGGGGCTCTGAGGAGTTGGTGCCACCCTCAATGTCATTGACCTGCTGAAGTGCATAGGGCTCTGCCTGTGTGTGGATGAGGAGCCACCTGAGAGCTTAGGAGTCATCATTAAAGGGAGGACAGGGACAGGTGACAGACAGACAGTCTGCTACACACCTCCCAGCTAGGAATACCAAGCAGATGAGGTCCTTTATAGACAGATAGGAGTGACCTCACATTCACAAGCCCTGGTCTTCATGGGCAACTTCAACCACACCAATAAACAGAATCTAAGTCACCAAAGACAAATCCGAAAACCCATCACAACCCATAACCTACACTTACACCATACTTAAGTACATCTGCATGGAGTCTGGACTTTTAAAGTAAAGTTCTTAAAATGTGCAGCTATGTGATAAGACAATTAATTCTCTTACAGCCCTGCCTGCTTGAAAACACAGGCTTTTGCTTTAGACTTTCATGCAGAATTCTGCAAGGCCAGATTTAGGATCCACAGAAAAGCCAGATGATAAATGGTGTGTCCATCAACCCCTCTACATAAATTCTCAATAAATTACAATAACATAATAACTATAAATATCATTCATGTTTAATCTGTCTTAGTTTGAGAGTTTATCAGCCCTTTAAACACTTGCTATGAACAGACATTTCTAGCTTCTCCTGGCAGAAGGCTTTATTTTCATTATAAGCTCTTTCAGCAACTCAGAAAGGATAAAATAACCCTGTACTCAGGGTTAATGGCAACCATAAAGATTCTTTTTCCAGAGTGCTACTGAAAAACCACAGCAAATGGTGTTCAAGAAAATAACTTTGTTCATGTTTTGATCTATTACATATTGTCCTTTTTTTCCATGATAAAAATCACACCAAACGATTAAACTGAATTGTTACCCAGAGTAAGGTCACATTCTCACAGTAATAGCAGGGGAACTGGGGGGCTCCAGTGAAACACACAACGAAAATCTCATTAAAAGAACAGCACCCAAAGACTCTCAATAAAAAAGGTGCAAAAAGGTATTTTTTAAAAAATTTGATTCTTCAAAGTGAATGACATGTTTAGCTTAGCTTGGTTCCAGTTCCTCAACAAAAAAACAAACCACCAGAATTCGTGAGAAAGAATAAAAATTGGTATATGCATTTGTAGTCTTTAATGCTACAGATGATTTCTCTTCTATAAACCAACATACAAATACGTAAGATATTTTGCATTCCTGGTATCTTTTGCCACTTTCTTCTATTTCTCTAACAATGTAATTGAAACCTTGGAATTGGGTCACAAGCTGGCAAGAAACAGAATGGGAGAAAAAGAAATCAGTACTATGACAATAGCCAGCTAGGACTATCCTTTCTGATTCATTTCAGGCACCTTTGACATGAAAAAGAGTGATGCAATACACAAGTCAAATATTACAAAGGCCAGCACAAAATCATTATCTGGATCTGAGAACAATTTTGTATGACTTGAATTACCTTTATCCATCTTATCTTTTTAACAGTTTATTTTCATCATGAGTTAAAATCAAACCTGTAAAGGTCCTCAAATGCTTATTAAGAATGGATCATTAGACATAACTCTCCCAAGTAACTTATAATTTTAGTACTAAATAGTTTAAGGAACTTCAAATGCTATCTTGCATTGTAGTGTTCATGTGACAGAAGAATATGCTAATCATAATTACTTTTTGTTGTTCAAATACATTTATTCTTACAGAGAAAATACAGGCTCTCAATTTTTCAAGTCTTACCTCCAATTTTGGTGATTTTACTCTACAACAAAGTAATTTCAAACATCACATAAGGCAAGTCGCTCATTCTCATTTTGTAAATCTTGCAGAGTAAATCAAATAAAACCAATTAATAGAAAGAAGGGTTGCATGATGAGCCACTGACTATATGCCCAAACAGTTTGGTGTCTGACCATGACTGCTGCCTTTGTAATTTATGGCTTTGTCTGTGTTCACAAGCCTCTCCATGTTCACTTTTTTTTTTTTTACTCTGTATTAGCTGTAGAATTCACTGCACTTTTGAAATGAAAAAATTAAATTAAAAACCTACTATGTATGTTAAAGCTAAGATTGGCAAGACATGCATAAAAAAGGGAAGTGCAGTTACAGTTGTGAAAATTTGTTCTAAGGAATCATCCCCACAGGGAGCAGTTCAGTGTCTTGTAAGATATATTGGGCACAGTAATAGCACTGCCACCAGCCTGTAGATCCTGTGTTCTTCCGTTATTTCATTTAACTGCACAATAAGCAATAGAATAACTCACTAACCTAGAACATGCCTGCAAGACTCTGCTAACTCCTCTGTTAGTTGAGAGCGGGGGAATCATTCTTTATCAAAATTTAAATGTTGCTCATTAAGCATATACAACATATGGTTTATATGCTTTCTTTTATGTAAAATAGAAATTGTTTCTTTAACTAGCAGTATTTTTATTGGTGCCATAAAACTTAGCTCATTAATGCCATGTTAATGAACAAAGGTTGACTCCAAGAGCCTCTTTTTTATCATAGTTCAGGTACCACTATACTACACCAGATTACATGCCCTTAGAAATATTCATGTTTCTTGGTTAGCTGCTCCTTAATGCATCCAACAAATATAATAGGGATCTACACTGAAAAAGAAACACTTAAAGAAAAGTCTGCTTATGTAGAATTGATTTGGCAGCTACAGCTGATCTACTATATTTAAACTCTCTATGCCTCACCTTTTTTCAGATGTTATTTAGATTAATTTATCATTTAAAGAAAGTTTAATTCAAATGGAAAAGAAATAAACATATTCAAGACCTTGTGCCCAGTATTTCTCTATATGCCTGCAAGAGATTGCCTCAACGTTTCCTACAGACCATTCCTTTACCTTCTCATTTCTGCCCATAGCTAACAGAATCCATGGCCAAATAAGTTTTAAAAGGTGGTTTCATTAATTCTTTCCTCAGACATATTAAAAAAAATACTAGGTCTACCTTCAGGCCATACATCTCTGACAGCCAGGTTGTAAAGTATACACCTATATTCAACATTGCAGTTTCTGTCCCAATTGAGACATGAGGCTTAAATATTCTGGCTAGAAAAGAGAATACGTCATTCTGTTTAAGCTTGAGTCTAGGCAGGTCATACTGGCCTACATCATAAAACTAAAAGGAATAGGAAGGAATGTGACATTAAAAATAAGACAGTGGATGTATTGTGCTATTAAGCCCCTCTAATATTTCCTCTAAAAAAGCCTCACTGAGAGCTTGTTAGACTGAGCTATTTTCATGGAAGTATTGCTGCTTTTATAGACAACTGCTTCTTCCTTAAGAGCAAAGAAGATTCATGCTTTTAGATAAGCTTGTAAGTTGCATGACTGTGACTTTCTTAAAATATCCATTATTTTTACTGCAGTACCAAGTAAAAGATTCTAAGTGTCTCAGAGACCTTTCAGGATGACAAAACACTGACAGAAATTTTAGAACTAACTACAAAAAAATCAGTATGCACATTCTGGAATAAAAAGCATCTATAAAAATTTCCCTGCTTTTTCTTGTGCCTAGAACATGGAGAAACTATGAAACTGAGATAAAGGGTACAAGTTTAATAGGACCCACCAGACCTTCAAAATATTTCCGTTTGTGTTTCCAATGTACACTATAGTTCCTCTGAAATTACTCCTCAGTATAATAACTTAAAAAACCAGCCACATTTCATGCACTTGAGAAGTTATTTAACCTTCATATTGCTTACTATGTGCCAAACTTGGAGATCGAGAACACTCAGCATGGATTTACCACAGGTAAATCATGCCTGACCAATCTGATTCTTTTTCAATGTTAGGAGAGTCAGACAATGAAACAGGCTGCCCAAAGACGCGGTGCGGTTTCCAGCCTTGGAGGCTTTGAGAATCCAGATGGCTCAAGCCCCGAGTAGCCAAGGTTGACCTCAAGACTTACCCTGCCTTGAACAGCAAGTTGGACTAGAAACCTTCTGAGAACTCTTCCAAACTGAATTACTCTACAATTCTATTAAATTAACATTCAGTGGATCACTCGTATGCATTTCCATTCCACACGACAGCTTACAAAATTCCCTACAGATGAATATGAATAAATTATCAGTATGAATATAAATCAGGTATCAATACCACCAGGAATACTACAGACAAAACAGATCACAGAGCATTTCTCATTTCTTAGAATCCACTACAAAGAACAACAAAAGAAACTAGAAAAGAAACTGACAAAGGGGGAAATTTTTGAACTCCTCCCTTTCCATACCCGTTCATTTTTAATGAGTCACTTAGAAAAATTTAAAAATTTGCTTAAACTTTATATTCCAAAATCTACTTTCTACTGTTTAATGAAAATATTTTTTTTCCTTTTTAAACAGAAAATAAAGGCTGATATCTGCTATAAAAACTTAGTTTTGTCACCTAACCATAATTATAATAGACTAAACACCTGCTGGGAAGTACAAAACTTTCCAGCAGACTGAAACAATTACATGTCACCTGGGCTCTCCTTCCTACCCTGCTTCCCCACCAATATCATTATCCATACATCACTGAAGGGTTCTCTGAGAGATTAATTACACCTTTTTTCTTACATAAATGGTGTCAGGGGCAGCAGCAAGTCTTGGAAGATCTCCTGTTGGGTGTTTGCAAAACACCTGACATAGGGTCTCAATGTCATACTTGAGATACTGAATGCAGGATATCCACAGGAGCCTTCCTTTAGGAAAAGCCCATAAACCCAAACCTGTCTGATGATCAGAAGACTTTTTCTGAAATAAGAATATAACTCAGTATATCCCATAATAAGAAAATACAAAATATTCCTAGAGATCTTATCATCAGTATGACATTTTTGTATCAACTGTTTTATTTACCCATTTTATTACTATAAAAATAGTACATGTGACCTATGGAGCTTTTAAAAGTCCTGCATTCCATATACAATGCATTAATTTGAATTATTTTAGAGGGACATATCTCACAGTAACAAATTAAAAAAAATAACATAGAAAAAAATGAAAACTAAGACAACTTTCTCAATAAAACATACATTCTCCAAAACAATGCCATTATCAATGTAAATCTTTCTTGTTCATTACCAAACCAGACGCTCAAACAAACAACTGAGGGTTTTTTGCACATTACTCAAATGGACTGTTTGCATTTTAAAGCTCTTACCTTGACAGAAGTTCCAGATTCCACACATAGGTGGAGTCCACCCTATAGAATGTGATTAAGGTAAGGAGTCAAATTCCTACTGGTCAATTCTTGTTCTGCTGAATTACACCACTAGGACACAAATATTTACAGAACACTAAACCACTTTACAAGTCAACATGGTTTTGTACACAAAATAAAACACCCTGAAAGATGGTTACATTTCATAGAGCTGAAGAGAACTGCTTTTCATGACCTTTTATGGACTTTGAAATGCAAACACTTCCTACACTATTCCATCATGAACCTAAGACATTTTGAGATTTTCATGCAGCAAACAAAAGACAACAGTCAGACAGCAACAAACCCCTGTCAGTCTATCTGCTCATTTCAATGTTATTTACAGCTACCTAGACAGGCAATAGGGACTCTATTTTTATTTTCAGATTCTTCTCGCTGGTCATTTATGCAAGAAATCAGCCTCAAAGAGGTCAACATGTGATTATAAAGCTGGAATAATGTTTTCAGGTACATTTTAACAGACTCCTGTATTTCCACACACTTTTTGTGCATTTTCCATTTTAAAGAAAAATTGTCAAAACCACATCAGCAGTTCAAATAATTTATTACCACAAAACCCATTCTGATATGCAGAAAGAGTAAGGGGTCATTAAAGAATGAAATACATACGCATAATGGAAAAAAAAAATCTAAGACCCCTGATTTATTTACTGCAAGGGTTGAGAATACA
The DNA here is from genome assembly GCA_026770055.1 of Myrmophylax atrothorax. NCBI lineage: Eukaryota > Metazoa > Chordata > Aves > Passeriformes > Thamnophilidae > Myrmophylax > Myrmophylax atrothorax. Next base: position 12,035 of record JAOXXN010034545.1, on the reverse strand, counting down.
ATGGACTGCATTCTCTGAAAAAATAAAAGGAAAAGTAAAGAATGACCAAATGGAAATGACGTTTGACTACTGCCTTGGAGAACTATTTTACCCTTAATACAAAGTGCTTATTTCACATTTTTCAAATAATTTAAATGTTCTTCGTGCTGCACCACTGCCTGTGAAGTGCAATACCACACAAATCACAATTGTAATAGTTTTAAGCTTTTCCTATCACACCACTATTTTTTTAAATTTTAGAAAGAACAGTAAAAAAATAAACAATGTATGAGAAACTGACACTTGTCAGACTATAATACAAATTAAAGGGAGCAATTCTTTGCCCTTCAATTCAATCCAAATTTTATTTCTTAGCTACACCATTGTGGTTGTTCTTTCCAAATATATTTGAACTGCTCTATTTCAGTACAGAATTATTTTACACTTAATATACTTTACTGGATAATAAAGCAGGCTTCTTAACTTCCATCCAAAAGAAAAAATTATACAGTAGAATGATTCCCATCGCAGAAGATTAGCTATGGGATAGAAAACCAGCACTTGTCTACTGTAGCCTTCTGGCTTCTCAGCATGTCTATTTATAACAGCAATTGGCAGACAAAGATTTTTTCATGTGCAGATTTGATAATGGAAATTTCATTGTAGGTTTGTACCAGCAGATAAAATGTAAGCAGTCTGGATTTATGGGAAAAAATAATGATAGCACATCTAGTTGTACAATTATTGAGGAATTCTGTGCCCATTGCACATATCGAATACTTTCCTAAAGAGTAACAAATTATGATTAATAAACAATTGATATACTAGTACATTGAATGATCATTAAAAAGTAGCAAGCAATGGCCTAAGGACAAAAATCTGATTTTCCACAAAAAAAGACAGGTCTTTCACTCGTCCTACATGATGTGGCTCACATAATGAATACACACACAATTAGATCAAGTATTATTCATGGATGCCTGCACTTTCCTGACCTGTAAAAAGATCCTAATGATTAAATATTTTGAGGAAATTTTTCACTTGACAGAAAAAATAATGAAAATTAATCACTTATCTTTGAATTACATTTTTCCTTCTCACCAAATTGGAAGAAGAATGAAAATATACTAATCCACAGACAGATCACAACAAAATCATGTTGTACCATTGAAACAAAGACATTTTTCACAACTATCAAAAAATCTCAGAGACTGGATTCCACAAAGTAAAGGTAAGCAAAAGCAAAAAACCCAAATCACTCTGAAAGGCAGAACCATATGTGCATGAACAGTTAAGTAAGAGATTTTAAAGGAACACAGATAACACAGAGGTCCTAAATAGCTCCATAATCTCACAACTTCAGAGTAAATTGGGGAGATTCTATAAAAAATACAGACATGACATTTAAGTGATTATGTTAAACCTACTCAATCTGCAGATTTTGTAGAAGAGTTAGAATGTTTGAACTCCAAAACTCCAAACGCTGTTACAAATGCAAATGTTCCCTGCAATCACATCCACCTGCAAGTGTACTAAAGGAAAACAGGCACTGTGGATGATTTTTAGAATAATCAGTATGGTAGCATTAGTTTGTGTAAAACATCGCTGAGCATAATAACAGACCATTCCTATTCTATTAAGTTTATCGTAAGAAGAAGAATACACAGACCAGAAGCAATTTACTAAGGTACAAACCAGCATTTTAAGTTAAATCTTTTTGCTCTTTAACCTTGTTTCCCAAAAAATGGTAATATATGCCGCATTTCAGTGCAAATTTGATTCTTTCTAGTCAAAGGAGATTTTTTTTTACATTAACTTAGAAAAAGAAGTGACGTAATCAGCAAATATAGTTCTAATAGAACTGCAGAAGCATCCAGAACTCCAGCTAAACCACCAAAGCAGTCTTTATTCATCAGACTAATCCTATCTCCACAGGTCCTTCAGGAGACCATCTCTTTCCCATACAGTTCAAACATAGACATTAGAAGCTTTGGAGGCAGCTCATTGGGCATTTCTTGTTCTTATACCAGTGTGTTCAGGAAGGCAGTTTTTACCCTATATTCTTCAGGTGCCAAGACAGTCATGCTTGGTGGCACCAAATGCTCTGAAGCCTCAGATCTCAAGTCCCTGTCCTACCCCAGAGGTTTCTTTTCCTTCTTCACAAAGAAGTATGCCTACTGATATTGGTTGCACTTTTTTTTTTCTCCTGATTTTATTCCCTTTTCCTCCACAAACACACTTACAGATTTGAGATATCCACTCTAACACTTTAAAAGCTTCCACCACTGCTTCCAACTTTGTTATCTTGCCTGATACCTGAGACACAGTTATCACTTTTCTAAAGGTCACTCTTAGAAGAAATCCATATTGCATTGTAATCATATCTAGCCTATGTAGGAAAGTACAAAAATACTGCTCATAACTATTTTACAGGAAAGTATAAAGATACTGTTATCAGAAGAATTTTTTCTATATCACAAAACAGCTGTAGGCAGAAATAATTTGCAGTGAGTTTATAGAAGTGACCACAGAAATGTAGTTCATATAAAAAAGTACAAATGCTCATACTTTTAGACCATTCTTCCTGCAATTTAAAAATGGTGGCTAGAGATTTGTTCTTTTTTTTTTTCCTTTTAAACCAGATAAATTCTTTCAGCACAGCATTACCAAACCAATCATTTCTGAAAAACGAATTAGGCTGCATGTTGCATTGGCATGAAGCTCTAAGGCAGAGTAGGGCAACTTTAGGTGGCTTAAGGTGAGGGAAGGATTACATGGAAGTTAAGCCTCTGAAACACAATCTCTGCACTCCATCAGGAGAATTCACTGCCATTTTTTAAATGAGCAGGCTGTAAACTAAGTCCAAGGTTAAGTTAATAGAACAAGTGTCTGGATGGAGTAGAAACACTCCACCATGAAGATAACAGCTGTTGATAAACAGTGCAATGCCACTGGCAGGAATTCTGAGGCTTTATCACTGTGTGCCCTGACATAGCTAGTCATCACACTGTCCTATGGCAGCCCTCTGCAAAGAGACAGAGTATGACAGACCTGTTATTTTTCACCTCTGTGCTTCCAAGCGTGTTCTTAGATTTGTACATAAATCACACAACTTCCATCTCCGAGATGGAACAAGCTTTTCCACACAAGATACTCAAGCACCAGCAACGATCACTTCCTGACATGAAAACATCAGCGAAGTTTGAAAAAAAATCTCATCCAACAAACAAAAGGCATCCAATTCTAAGCTTTGTAACACTACTTAACAGCCAATTCCAATCATAATCAGCAGTCTGTACACACGCCAAATCCTCAGCTACAGCCAAGGTACACAGTATATGGTTCCAGACAAGGACCCCAGACCCAGCCACCATGAGGGAACAATTGCTAGGTGAGGCATCCCTAGGGAAGGTGAGCTGTAGTTCTCCTACAGGGTTCCTGTAGCTCTGAAAGTTGAATAGAAATTACCATCCAATTGTAATGGTATTACCTTTATCACAAAACAGGCTAGTCTTAAAAAGAAGTAATACATTAGTTTAGAAAATACTCATTGACCATTTGATTTTAAACCTCTTCAGCTTTTGGGATCTCTTTACTTGGGCTAATAACAAAACATACTCCAGCATAAGCACGCACCTACAGAACTACAACAAATGTGTTGAACATACGTCAGTGATGGATCTATCAATACAACCTAACAAAACTGAACAACATATACCAGGGATAACCCAAGAAAAAACCCAATTGACAACTCTAAATTCCTGCAGAGAATATCTGCAGTCATTGTTAATTGGTGTCTGTGTTCATGATGGAGAGAAGATAGAGTGTGTCAACACTCACAAGATCTTGATTTATAAGGCACTAGTGTTTGCAGCTTTGCACAAAGGAGCTCTTTTCTGTTTCAGGTAAAAAACATCCTGTATCTTGCTTTGGTCTGGAGCATTAGAGTGGTATATTCTTTTTATCAGAAGCTTTTTCAAAATGATGTTAGCAACCCTGTCTGTAAAGACCACTTGATTGCATAGGAGCTACCTGTTTCAAATTTACACTGAATTCCAGGAACCTATAATTGGCCATGTACAGCCGTTTTCTAACCCCAACTTGAGGCAAAATTTCAGTCACAAAAGAAAGAGAGTAACAAAAAAAAAAAAAATCACAATTTACATCTAGGAACTGTTTGTTTACATTTAGATTTTAAAATGTTGTATTTAAGACTCTTACACAAGAATTCCATTTAAGAGTTATGCTTCTGAAATAGAATTAGAGTCTGAAATGTTATCACAAAGATTTTTTTTCTTTTTGGTTGAAAACTGTCCAAGAGATAAAATAAATATTTCATACTTGTGGGCTGCTCTGCAATGGAAAAATAAGATATGTTTACAGTCACATGAATATCTTCTCACTTTTCCTGCAGCATCTGTGTGAGACTTCATATGGGAACTATTTTTTTATATTTAGAACATTTAATTTTGGGTAAAAGAAGTAATTTTTTTCTAAAACTTAAGAAAGCAGAGGCTTCAGTTTTGAATTATGCTGTGCAAGTGAGGATAAGGGAAGGGAGATTATTTGAAAACTTCTGGCTTGTACCTGTCCTCAGAATTAAGACGGTAAGAGTACTATTACATTTTTTATTTTCTTCAAGCAAAGATAAAAATAAAGTGGTTTCCTTACAAGTGAGAAAGAACAAGTGTAAACAGAAAAAATCATACACTTTTGCATGCAAACAGAAACCTTGATCCTGAAATGTAAATGGCATCCTAGTCTCAATTAAAGAAGGCTGAGAGATGGACAGTGTAGAATCCAGTGATCAGTTACAGCCCATTACAAACCACTCACATCATTCTTGTGTGTGCTGTAGTTGTGACTCACTGTGCTTCTTTACCAACTCCCTACATGCCCAAACTTCAATGACAAAAAGGATTTCAAATAGCAGGGCATAAAAATATGTACCGATACCAAAATACCAGTCTTTTTTATATATGATCAAACAGAGTTTTCTGTAACTACTTCTATTTCTAGACTTCATTTTTTACAGTGTTGCCAGCTTTTAAGTTTCACATCTCTGAACTTCAAGCCGCCTGCTCCACAGCCTGTGGAAAAGCAGGTCCTTGCACTGCTGAGCTCTGTTGCCAGGCAGCAGGAAGTTCACCTGCAGCAGGTGACTCCTACCCAGAACACAAACACGAAGGCCACACCTTTGGGCACATTCAATGCCCTTTACAGGCATTGCAGGCACTGCAGAGTATGTGCACACTTACCTGGGCTGTGTTATGTGGTCACCACGGCAAAGCTAATGGGGACAACAAAGGCCTTTGCAGAGCCCCAGAGGTCTGGAGCTCTGAGCATCCACTGACAACCTCTGAAGATGCAGAAGTGAATATTTTAAATTAATGTGACTAGTCCCATAGTAGTTGAGTTAAGAAAAAGGAAAATATTAAAACAATTTATCTTAGAGCTTGAAAGGGTAGGTGAAATAAAGAAAATAGAGTACAGATGATGAAGAGCAAAAGATATACAAGATACCAGCAATATTATTTCTTAATAATAAATAGGTTTATCAACCTCTTTTATAACAGCCTCTCTCCTAGATCAAATTTAGACAAAGAAATGCAAATCAAAGAATATTCTTAATCAGTGCTTTAACTGCAAGATTAATGATTTATTTAAAACAAATGTCTACTCTGATGAAAGAAAATCTCATTATTTAAAAAAGCTGCCTTATTCTATTTGATTACTCCATCTAATAGGAAAATAAATTAAATTAAAAAACTTATAAAACCTATTTATCTTACATTGTTTTTCATTAAAAACAATGTTGTAAGTTGCTGCTGAATAAACTTCTAGTAATGAAACAGCTATGCAGTAGTTTCAGTTAAAAAGCAGCAGCAGCTTGTTTTGCAACATAAAAGATAACAAAAACATAGCTTGCATATCAAATACATCTCTTCAGTAAAATACACAAGTATTAAAATGCTGACCAGGATCACAATGCTGGATTGAAACTTCACTAGTCACAAGAGATATGCCAGTAGATTCACTTAATGTAGAGACCATTTCATTTTATCGCTGCATCATATCTAATCAATACCCTATTGCAAGAAGCAACATCAGTGGTTTTCCCTGAACAGTGGCTTTTTGCACATATGAATATGCTTGTAGGAAGGCTTTTGCCAACGTAGATAATATTTCAGAGGCAAAGGAAATTGCATCCTTAATGATGTTACCATCACAAAAATTTCAGTTAAGTACAAAGCAAGCTGGGGAGTCAATCGAAGGTCAAGCCAGTTAGAGGTCAAGTTCCTTAAAAGAACAGAGTTCTGAAATTTAATTATTTTCAGGGAGAAATGTGCTGATAGGTCCATAGCTTGAGTTTTATAGCAGACAACATTCATGGAAAGAAATACTTCCAAAGTAGAAATTACTATGGACCACTGAACAAGAAGATTGGAATAAAGCAGCTATACAAGTCACAACATACTTAACCTCACCACTTAACTTTTAGAAATGCTACTTGCATGACTGATAAGTAAAGCAGCCTAATGGATCTCTCAAAAAGTACTGAAATACAAGACAAAATACAATGTTTTACAAGAGAATATAGAAATCTTTGAAGAAATATTGAAAGTAATAGTAATCTAAAAGCTCAACTTCATCCCACTGAGAATGACTACAGCATCCTCTACTCCTTCAAATCAGTATTGTAATGGGCTGGATAAGGTATCTGGATTATAAAATATTCACTGCTCCACGCTTTTCTCACACAAACTACTGTTGGGTCTCATCTCCACTGTACTTAAATCCCCTTTCTTACTATTTCCAAAGCCTATAATCCTTTACAGTGTTTCAAAGATGCCTAACTATATGGAATTTTCCCAAAATGACAAAATGTGTTAGAGTGCATAAAACCAGAACTTGGCCTTTCTTCCACCATAAAAGTTAACTGAGTTCTTTAAATGGTTCTAAACCTTGTTCTTAAGATTGTGTGAAATTTCTTGCATGTTTTAATAGATCATAGAATGACTTGGGCTCAAATGAACTTTAAAGACCATCCAATTCCGTAAACCCTTCGACATGGCCAGGGACACCTTTCACCAGATCAGGTTGCTTGTAGCCCCATCCAACCTAGCCTTGATATTCCTATAGATATTGCTGTCTCTATAATTCAGGGCTCAAGGAATTCTAGTTTTGACATTTTAATCAGAGCAATAGGCTAAACTCTCCAGTCAGTTCAGGTAAGTAAAGGGTAATCAAGGTGTCACTAATAACTTACATTACAAAAAATCTGTACATTTTCCAACAATCTTGCCAGTTTGGACCTGTGTATATTGCACAATAGTACAGCTGCTTTAATACTCAAATCTGGAAAGAGTTTTCAGCATATTAGTTCTTTTAAAAGGTTGAACATGTATAACAATGTACAGCACAATGGAGTACTCTTTGAAAAACACGGCTTGCTCTTCAGCCGCAATTTACCAGTTCCACTATTAACATAGTATTAAAAATGAGGAGAAAGAGAGGAAAACAGCAACTGGAGTCAGCAGTTTTGTTTGAAGATGGATTTCACACACTCCCATTTAGATTCTTTAACTACTTAAAAAACTTACAGCAATTAGGAAGCAAGACTCAATTATGGTGTTATAATCTCAATTATCTTCTTGAAATACACAAGATCATGTGCGCACCTTCACATTGTGTTCTCACAAACTTTTCCTCTCCTTGGAAAAGGTGGAAGAATGAGAAATGGGAAATGCACTTTGAAAGTACTCTGAAAGTCCTCATTCCCTTCACTTGTTCCTCAGTAAGTGACAAGACTTATATCACTCCTGTAGATAAGGTTTAAAAATAAAAATTGGAATACACAGTTGGAGTCAGTCTACAGAAAATTTTTACTTTCTCACCAATATATCTTCCCCATGTGAATAAATTAGCAAGTCTTTTCAAAGTACTAATGAAAAAAAACCCTTGCTTCCTCCACTTTCATAATCACAGGAGATGTATTAATAACTTTTCACTCCAACTGACTAAAGCTCCCAATCTGCAGCTTCACAGCCCTTGACTGAATTCATGGGTACTATTTGTGTATTCAGATCATAAATCTGATTGTCATCTGTATGCACTGATTAGTTAGTCATCAAATAAGGTGCAAAATAGATTCAAGTAGCAAATCAACTCTTTGCCTAAATACTGAAGGCTCAATTAAGCATGGCCACCTGAGAAGTGTTCTTTATGCTCTACAGTTCACATGGCTTTGGCATTAGTTTCCATCATCATCTTAGGGAATTACTTGAGTTATTATTACAATGTTACTTCATTGATGTAGGAAAATCACTCCTCTAGTTTTGATGGAACCTAACAAGGACTGTTATTTGCACAATGAGACATTTCACCTGGTTTAGGTTTCTTATAGGTTGGTTTGCATTCAACAGTCTGGAAAGAGACAGAATAGTCTTAAATTACATCCTTTTCACAGAGACAGAAAATTGCAGCAGAGAGAAATTCAGTAAATAAGTAAATCCAGGAAAGAAATGAATATTGAAGTCAACAATACTGGACCACATGTACCCTCTATTTGACTTCTAGAACTGATGCTGCAGACACCAGGCAAAACTCTGCTGAAACCACATAAGGTTTAGTTATGCGGAAAAAAGTATTTGTGGGAACTGAGATAGACTAAAAAAAGGCTAAGAGGTTATTCTCTGCATAATGGCCTTTACATCCCCAAGATAACATTTTTTTTTCAAGGGATTTCTAAAACCATCTGACTTAGCTCCCTTTTTGAGAACACAAAATATCCTCAAGCATGAAATGTGACGGTGTATCAACAGAAGTCATGCATGGCAGCCTCCTGCCAGGACTTAAGTGCAATTAGCATAGAAGGCAGTAAAAGTCAAATCTATATACATCCTTGACCTTTCCTGCTCCTTCAAACCAAGCAAAATTTCATTCTACCATAAAGTGGATATTCAAATAAAAATAGAACTTTAGGCACAGAAGCACAGCATTCTCCCTTTTTCCTCCTTTGGTGCTAGTACTAACAGAAAGCCAGAAATTTTTCAGTGGGTTAGTTTTAGGAAAACATTTATTAATCAATCATTTCAGGTTTTTTAACCTCCATTTTTTGTTTTTAGAAATTCCAAAAAATCAATATAATATCAGATATTATCCCGAACAAAATTAACTGAAGGCAATTCACAGTGTGAAATGTATATTTACAAAGTACATTAATTAAACATTGGCAACTAATATTGATGTTACTGTAAAATAAGTAAAAACCGGCAAGACTGAAAATGGTCTGTTTGTCAATGGTGGCACAGTCACAGAGCTCAAGACAATTCATCAGTGTATTTTTTTTCTTTAATAAGTGCATACATGCTTGTACAGTTCCCTCCTTTTAGTCTAATATATCTCAAGCAAGAAAGAAGGAGACCTTTAAGCAGATATCATATTTTCAACCTATAAATCTTCGTATTTTTTCTTGCTAATAACTTCATTACAGGGAGAAAGCGAACTATTCCTCTGAATAAATACTGCCTTCCCTGGTATACTGGGTCTGACTGAGATGGAGTTAATCCTGTACAGACCATACTGTTCCGTATTTTGGACTTGAGATTGAACCAGTGTTATTAATACACCAGTTTTTTGGTTCTCACAGCACCATGGTTTTCTCTATACTACTCTACCCACCTTGGCAAGCAAGCCAGAGGTGTGCCAGAAGCTGAAAAGGGACACAGGTGAGACAATGGACCCAAACTGACCAAAGGAACATTCCCTACAATATGACATTGTGCTCTGCAAAAAACGTTTATGGAAAAGAGGAGGAAGGAGCTTTTGATTAAGGCTATCATGCTCCCAAGTAATCATTATGCATGCTGAGGCCTTCCTATTCATTAATTTACTGGACATTTGCCTGCCAACAGAGTGAATAAATTTCTGATTTTACTGCTGCATGTGCATGCAGCTTCGCTGCTTCATCCAAACCCAGGCATTCTCAGGTTTTGCTCTTCTAATTCCCTCCTCTGCCCCTCTGTGTGGGGAGAGAACTAGTGGCTGGGTGGGTGCTTAGCTGCTGGCTAGAGTCAACCCATTACACCTGGGCACACTCAAACACTCTGTTTTCCTAATTACACTCCCTGTTTCTTTTCACATTTGGGAATTTTGAATAAAAAAGACAGATTGTGATATTTCTGTTCATTTTTATCTAAACTACTCATTGCAGTTTAAAGGGCATGGGTGAAGATACAATTTAGAATCAGAAAAAAATAGGTAAATATCTCAAGAAACCATGAAACATTCATAATGCCTACTCTCAGCTACTTAAAAAAGTCAACACTGTAAAGTCATCGTGCCCAACAACTAAGACAGCTAATGAAAATGTCTAGTGCAGATATTATGAATAGCTCTGAAGTGTATAGTGTTTTATACACTATGGAACCTTTAGAATTTAACTGACTTGTTAATAAACAACTGAGAAAAAAAAAGTAGATATGTGAAAAGTTACAAAACCGAGCCTAAAACTGTGAAGCTGTGATCTAAAGCTTCCTACTTGGGTTTGATGAATACTGTAGAAAATACTAAAATAAATGTAATTACTTATATGTGAAAAATATTATGAGATCTATATTTATTGGCCATAACTGGCCTACTTGCTTTATATGCCTTACACGTAAGTTATTCTTGAAAGTCAAAATCTTCTTTAGTGTCCATATATTTGCAAAAATTGTAGCACAATATAAATTTGGTCCATACTGTTCTAAACATTATGAGCTAAACACAGGCATACTTTGAGCAATGTTACATTTCTAAATAAATCAATATAGCCAGGGGCATGATTTGGCAAAAAGAGCTCTTTTACAATTTTGTTTGCAACAGAAGTTCTGGGAAACAACTAATTCTTAGCTTAATATCCACAAAAATAGATACTTACAACGCACAAGTGAATTAAAATGCTTAGATATAAGGGCACTAAGAATTTTAAGAGTACTTTAGTTCAAGATATATAAACAGACATATTTGACATATCTTGCTAAAGCAGAAGTTACCTGTTAGCTACACAGATACATAATCGGGCACAGAGGCAGCAACTGCACCAAGTACAAAAAAGGCTGTTAGTGAAAACATGCAAGCAAATAACAAATGGAACAGGGGGTTAGAATCACCAGAATGATACACACCTCATATATAAGAACTTTGAACCTCTCCAAACAGATCAAATTAAAAAGTTTCCCCTTAATTACAATTACCTTCTCTTTTCCTGTTAAAACAAACAAGGACAAACAGAATATAGCATTACTATTCATCTTGGTTACAAGACAAATTGTCCATTACATCAGATGATACTGTGATAACCTGTTCACTAACATAGGCTTAATTATTTTGCCAAGGTAGCTTAATGAATTTTGTCCCTTTTTGCAGTTAGTTTTCCTCATCTTTATTAGATGCCCCATGTACAAATGATGTGGACATGACTATCACCTCTATCATGAATAATACTACTACCTTCAACTCTCTTAAAAAAAAATATGTTAGCAAATAATTATAGGGGAAAAAAAATAAAGAAAAAAGAGAGAAAAAGAAACCCATTGTCTTTCATTTAGCTATTCCCTGCCTTGATTTTAACTGGTGTGAAAAAGATAGTAACTGAAATCTCTGATGTGCATATGAATGGTGAATAAACAGACAATTTAACCTTTGCATCCTTAAACAACAATTTAAATAATCCTGTTATTATCAAAATTTACAAAGATTATTATTAGGTGAACATTAAAAAGTAGACTTTGTGTGCAAGAACTTAATTACTTTGTAAGATAGAAACCTGGTAATTTTTTCATTGAGACTGAAGTCATCACCAAAAGAGGTACCAGCACAAGAGCTCTCCTTTCCTGTGAGAAGAAGCAACAAACAAGAGGAGAAGCTTCTGATGGACTGAAAAACAGTAACAAGTTGCATGATGTTTTCATCATCAGCCTATGTGTATTATAGGGGGCGGTCCCGTGGTGTAATGGAGAGCACTCCGGACTCCGAATCCCAAGGTCGTGAGTTCGAGTCTCAGTGGAACC
>JAOXXN010034444.1:0-30632 GCA_026770055.1 Myrmophylax atrothorax | reverse complement strand
CTTTCCCACCGACTCACTGTATGACCCTGGATGGATTGCTTGGTATGTCTGTCCCAGCTATCCCAGCTGTACAATAGGAATGTCAGCTTTTATCTTCCCCCTGTGATGGTGTGAAGCTTGTAAGAAATGCCTAAGAGCAATACATTAGGCAAGCCACTAAGAAGGAAGTAAGTATTACTAAAAGCATTTGGCGGATGTGCTAGTGAGATTTTGAAAGCAAAGAAAAAATCTGGGTCCTACAGTGTGATAGTGCTGGTGCCTGAGAGTCACAGCCATGGCAAGATGGGACAAGGAACAAAGATTTGGTCACAGAAATAGGAAGCTGGGATGTAGCTCAGCTACTGGGCTGGGTCTCAGAGAGATGTGAGGTCACTTGTGGTACACGATGAAGAGTTCAGTACACACACTCAGGAAGATATGCCCATTTGTGCACTTGAAATTACAAAATAAGTGGGAAATTCTCCAAGAAGGGTTGTTACAAGCCTGTGCATGACTTTGTGCTAAGGGGAGTGTCATAAGATGTGCTGTGATTTCTGCTATGTAGATGAGTACAGCTGAACAACACATGTTCCTTCCTTTTCTTGCTGATGTTCTAATCCATCAGAAAGTACTGAAATTGGCAGGTCAGGAAAGGGCCTCAGTTGTTTCTTATGTCTTTTTTCCCACATCTGACCTGTCAACTTGTATCAGAAATAAAAGAAATCTTTGAGGTAAAGATTTGGGCCTGTAGAAATCTATGCCATTTGAATGTTCGTACCCCATTTGAAAAGGAATAGTTACAGCTCATTACAGAGTCTAATCAACCAGGTTTTTTCCTGCAGGAATTTCTGCTCCTGCAGAATTCAAGAGTCATTCCACAATCCCAGAGCGCAGATCACACATCCAGATGACAACCTAGGTAAGAAGACTTGCAGTCCTCAGTTCATCCTTCAATATATGGCACTTGATTCCAGTTCTGATAACATAAACAAACCATTGTCTCAGTTGAAAACCTGTCATCCACCTGTATGCTCCCACTGTCAAACTCACCAACCAGGAGACACACAAAGACTCCTTCAGCCCTTCCCTACCCACAACTCCTAGAAACTAATATTTTGCAAGCTGATATGTTGCTTCTTGAAAGAGGCCAGTGACACGGGGCCCAGATTGGAAAAATTATGCATGGCATACAAGGAAGTATCAAGCACCGCCCTGTGCATGAGGAACATTCTCCAAGAAGGGCTCTGACATTGCAGCAGTCACATTTTGGGTAGCTGGGCCCCAAGCCAGAACACAAATCTGTTCTGAACTGAGGCACAGGGGTGCCATGTGGTGTCCAGCACCCTAGAACGTTATTGCTCCTGGCTGAGAAGGGGACAGGAGCACCTTGTCAGATCAGAGCATGGTGTTAAGACCACTGGAGGACCAGGAATGGCCAAGACCTCTCCCAGGGTGTGAGAGGAGAGGGTTTTCTCCTATCAGGTTGGAGAGGGAGCTCTGGGCTCCCATTACCAGTGAAGGTGTAATATAGAATCAGAGTCACAGAATGGTTTGGATTGGAAGAGACCCTTAAGATCGTCCAATTCCAATGCCCTTCCATGGGTAGTGACATCTTCCATGAGACTGGCAGGTTACATCTTCCACTAGCCCAGGTTGCTCCAAGCCCCATCCAACCTGGCCTTGGACACTTCCTGCAATGGGGCGGCCACAGCTTCTCTGGGCAACCTGTGCCAGGGCCTCACCAGCCTCACAGGGAAGAATTTCTTCTCAATATCCCATTTAACCCTACCCTCTGTCAGTTTGAAGCCATTCCCCCTTGTCCTGTCACTCCAGGCACTTGTTCAAAGTTCCTTTCCATCTCTCTTGGAGCCCCTTCAGGCAATGGAAGGGGCTCCAAGTTATCCCTGGAGCCTTCTCTTCTCTAGGCTGGAAATTCTCAGGTTGCTCAGCCTGTCTTCATAGCATAGGGTCTCCAGGTCTCAGAGCATCTTCATGGCCTCTTCTGGACTCACTTGGGCACATCCACATTGTTCTTATGTTGGGGGTCTCAGAGGTGGACAAAGTGTTCCAGGTGCAGTATCACCTGAGTAAGGAAAATGAGGAATTCTCCCCCACCACCACCTGCTGCCCATGCTGTGGGATCAGCACATGGCTGGGGCATGATGAGCTTCTCATCCAGTAACATTCTTCTCAGGGCTACTCTCAATCCATTCTCCACCCAGACTGTATTCGGGATTGTCCTGACTCATGTGCAGGACTTGGCCATACTGGTCTTCACTGAGTTCCCATGGGCCTATCTCTTCAGTCTGGTGGCCTCCCTTGCCTCCAGAATCACAATCACAGCTATGTGGTTTGGTATAATCAGCACACTTGCTGAAGGTGCCCTTGATCCTGCTCTTCTTGTTGCCTACAGAGTTGTTAAACAGCTCTGGTCCCAATACTGACCTCTGAGGAATGCCACTCATCTCTGTTTTCCATTTGGACATGAAGCTGTTGACAGCAAATCTTCGAGTGACCATGCCTCATCCACCAAGAAGTCCATCATTCAAATCCATGTCTTTCCAGTTTAGAGACAAAGATGTCATTTGGGAAAGTGTCAAATGCTTCGCACAAGTCCAGGTAGCTGACATCAGTCACTCTTCCTTCATTGACCAAACCTGTAACCCCATCATAGAAGGCCACCAAATTTTACAGGCACAATTTGTCATTACTGAAGCCATGTTGGCTGTCAGTAATCACTTCCTTATTTTCTGTGTGCCTTAGCTTATTTTCCAGGATGAGCTGCTCCATGATCTTGCTGAGATTGCCTGGATTGTAGTTTCCCAGGTCTTTCTTAATTCCCTCTTTAAAAATGGGGTTATGTTTCCCATTTTACAGTCAGTGGACAGCCATGACTTCTTAAGTATAATGGATAGTGATTTAGCCATTTCTTCTGCCAGTTTGATGGATTTAATCAGGTCCCATAGACTTGTGCACCTTTAAGTTCCTTACATGGTCTCAAACCAGGTCTTCTCCTACAGTGGGTGGTTCTTCATTCTCCCAGTTCCTGACTTTACCTTCTGCAACTCGGATGGTGTGGCTGGAGCACTTGCTGGTTAACACAGAAACAAAAGAGTATCTCAGCTTTCTCTATATCCCATGTAACAAGGTCACCCAATTCCTTCCAGAGAGAGCCCACATTTCCCTGTGATCCTCTTATTACCAACATTCTTACATTTCTTGGTGTTCTTGCTCTCCCTCACCAAGTTTAATCCTATCATGGCTTTAGCTTTCCTCACCCAATCCCTGGCTGCTCAGACAATTTCTCTATAATCCTTGCAGGCTGCCTGTTCCTGCTTTCATCCTCTGTAGGCTTCCATTTTGTGTCTTAGTTTGTCCAGAATCATCTTGTTCATCCACACACACCTCCTGGTAGTTTTGACTGACTTCCTCTTTGTTGGGACACATCACTCCTGAGTTATACCTGAAAGGTCCAAAGTCTGCTCTCCTGAAGTCTGGGGTATTGAGCTTGCTGTGTGCCCTCCTCACTGCCCCAAGGATCCCTAACTCCACCATTTCATGGTTACTGCAGCCAAAGCTGACTTAGAGCATCACATTACCCATTAGCCCCTCCTTGTTGGTGAGAACAAGGTCCAGCATAACACCTCTTCTTATAGGCTCCAATGTCCCTTGAAGAAGGAAGTTATCGTTAATGCATTCCAGGAACATCCTGGATTGCTTATGCCCTGCTCTATTGTCCATCTAATAGGTATCAGGGTGGTTGAAGTCACCCATGAGGACCAAGGCTTGTGTGAATATGAGGCCACTCCTATCTGTATATAAAATGTCCCAACCACTCAGTCTTCATAGCTGGGTCTATAGCAGATCCCCACTATAGTGTCAACTATCACTGCACTCCCTTTAATCTTCAATCAGCTCCTCATCTATCCCCAGACAGAGCTCCATGCATCTGGTTATTCACTGACAAGGAGGACACGGTCTCCTCCTTGTCCCCCCTGCCTGTCCTTCCTAAAGAGCCTGTATCTTTCCATTCCAACACTCCAGTAATAGGAACCATCACACCATGTCTCCACGATGCAAATAAGATTATAGCCCTACAGGTGCACGTATCTTCTTGTTTATTCCCTGTGCTGCATGCTTTTACATAGGTGGGCCCCTGATGAAACCAACTAGAGTTGCTGGAATTCCCTTCGTGCTGCTCTTCAGGTGGTCTCCTGCTGACCTGCAATCCCTCTCCATGCTCTCAGCATCTTTTGCTGGCACTGCATCATCCTGTTTCAGCAACAGGTTGAGAATTATGCTGAATGACAGAAAGGCTTGCATTGGAAGGGACCTTCAAAGATCATCTGTCCCAATCCCCATGATCTGGGCAAGGACATCTTTCATTAAATTAGGTTTCTCAAAGATTGTTTGGTCAAAGATTGGACTCTATGATCTTGGAAGCCTTTTCCAACCTTAATAATCCTATGATTCCATGAAGTATCTCAGCCTTTCTTCATGGGAAGGATGTTCCAGCTCTTGGCCCTCCTCTGAAACTACTCTATCTGGTCCAGGCCCTTCTTGTGGTGGGGACTCCAGAGCTGGATGCAGCAGGGCAACACTGCAGGTGACATCTCACAGATGGGCAGAATCACCTCCCATCGCCTGCTGTTCACACTCCTTTTGATGGATATCGTCGGTGTTCTGGGCTGGAGGCACATCTTGTTGGCTCATGCCCAATTCTTCATCCACCAGTATCCCCAAGTTCTCTGAGGAGCTGCTGTTGCCTTTCTGTTGGATCCTGCTCTTGGTGGCACTTAGCAAGACTATTGTGCAGTGCAGTCAGGCTGGGACAAAGTGCCCTCGGGATATGCCTGGATCACCAGGGGCTTTATGGAGAGTTTTTCTGACTTTGGGGACTGAAAATCTTTGCCTTCCCAGTGGCCAGTGACAAAGTCAATGTACTCAAAGAGCTCCTCTGGGTTTTTCTGTTGTTCTGTGCGGGATGCAGACCCATCCTTGTCACAGGAGTGCAGCACATGTCGAGGCAGCTCTGGGCAGGCAGCCAAGGGAAGGTCTGGTTTGAACAGCAAGCACTTAGTGAGTTAAGGTGTCTCTCGGGGTTGATGGTTACTCAGGAGGGCTTTTTAGGATGGTGACCTTAAGTGAAGCATCAGGTCTGCTCACAAAGAGACTAGAAACCAAGAACCTCCCATGGAATTGGTCTCAAAACCATGGTAACTTCTCATGTGAGCCAGGCGGTAGGAAAGAATTCTTTCCTTGCTTCTTAATGTCCTCTCAGTACTCAGATGACATTTCCTCCAGCTGCTGATCATTCGAGGTTTGTCTAGTTAAAGTTCAAGTGGAATTGGTCAGTGTTCCCAGGAGGCAAGCATTTTGTACCCTGTGTGCTTTCCACAGCTATGCAGCAGAGTACATCCATGTGAAGTTATTGCAGTAAGTGTACATGAAAGATGTCCATTTCCCAATTTTACTTAGGGAAAAATTACAGTATGGTGTATATTTCTGCACAGTGTATTATAAACATCAGATAAGAGAATCGAAACAATATTCACAAAAATTCTGAAAAAATAGTGAAGATATCACATCCCTAAGTGCAGTACACAACAGTCCTACAATAGATACATATATATAAGTATATATGGATATTCAGGTCTTAATTCTTACATTGCTTTCAGACTTTCTGTACATGAGCAATATGCTGTTTCCCAATATATTTCTCAATCCTAAATTCTGGGGATACCCTCTATCATTACAAATAGTTACAGTGGTTTTCTGTGTTTTCAAGTACTCTGAATAGTTTCATTACCTTTTTACTGAATTGTGTTCTCAAATTCAATCTGAAGGCAGCTTTCTCTGCTGTGATTGTCTTACATTATCCAAAGACAATGCAAAAGAAATTCAAAGTACATAATTATGAATAAGTTCTGGTTAGCTTATGGAGCCTCACACAATTTCTACACATTAAGTGGAATGGATTTAGAGGAGGTTATAACAATTTAAACTTGATGATGTGTATATGCACTCAGGCACAATGTCAAATTCAGGTAATTTTTCAATGTACAGAGAGAAGAACATAGTTATCTGTGCTCTGTCAGGGAAGTTGAGGAAAATGTCTAAGTACTGAGCTTTCTAAAATATGAAGGTTTGTCATAAAAGGACGTGTCCTGCTACCTTTTTCAGAAGCCACATGGTCTAGTGCAGTACTGACCTGTCTTCTCCACATGACCTTCAAGGGAGCTTTTCAGGACTCTTTTCAGGTTACAGCAACAGCTGACAAGATAAGTCACAGAATCCCACTGCTGTCAGGACTTAGTGGAAACTCAGCAGGTGATGGCTGGAGAAATTAATTCCTTCTTATGTGTTCTCTCTGATATTAACTTGCACTGCTCTTTGCGGCCATTTGCAGAGTGACATATAACTGAACCCTTTTCCTTGTCCCTCTCAAGTCTCCTTCCATGCTGAACTAGCACTGAAAAAGTTTGTAGTGCAGCAGTTTTTGCTTCAGTGTCCAGAATCCAAGGTAATGAAGATGGCTACAACAGGATATGTTAATAAAACAGAAATCCTTCGGTGAGTTTATTCCTGGCCTAGCTCTTCTACTCAACAGCAGCTAATTTTTGTTCGCTCACACAGCTGGGTCAGTACTATGTGTACTGAAGAACATGGCCTTACATTTGAGTTAATTCAGTAAATTCAGAATTTAGTAATGAATTAGAAGTATCTCCGTGGCATTCTGGTAACAGCACACTCTGTCAACCTGAGTAGAAAGGAAAGACATAATTCCCAAGGATGTATCATATGACAGAAACTGTTCCATCTCAGTGGGCAATGCTGCATATGTGCACCTGCAATGCCTCCAGCATTTTGGCAGGAATGGGAAGCTCCATCTCTTTGAAAAGCACCTGATTTAGAGTGAATTTAACTAAGGCCTTGGGAGGACATCAGCCTCGTGTCTTGTAGGAAACATGTAGCTATCTAAAAAACTTAAGGACTGATTAAGTTCCAACTCCCTATAAGTACTTCCTTATGCAATGAGATTTAAATAATAATGGTTTCAATGTAAGAACAAAGAAAGAGCATAATTAAATAGCTGGAATGCAAAGCTGAATTCACTGGTCCAGAATTTATCTTATTCAACATAGTGTGTCTTACAAATAGTAAAGTCATCACAGTTCCCTACAAGTTCCAACAGACCAGGAAGACAAAACACATGTGAGGCAGCATAAATATCCTTTCACTGTGAGCACGAAAAGGAAAAAGGCATTGCTTGTGAGTGCATTTTACTACCACATAATTGCATCCCAAGGTACTTGGAAAACTTTCAATACAAGAGGTATTTGAAAATCTTAATTGTTTTGGTGGACTGTCACAAGTCCTTGCAAATCTGGTCTGCTTAGTCTCACAAATCCCAGTTGACAGCTCCTGGTGACATCTCACAGTATATTCCCTTCCTGACACTAAATTTGATACACTGTAAAAATAAAAAGAAACATACTAACAGTGTTCCAATTGCCTTCTACCTTCACCTAGGTAAGAATATACAAAAAGTGGCAATTCTTTAAATGGTATTTTAGTACTCAGCTGTAAAACACATTGTTCATTAAAAGGAAGAGCTACAGACAATTGAAGAATGTCATCAGCTTTTGACATTTTAATTCAACAAAACAAAAAGTATAAAGGAAGGGAATATAGATGCAAAATTTTGGTGATTTACATATCTTGCTTGGAAAGTGTATTGGTAAAATCATTCCAAACCAGCATGGTTTTATGAACAACTTAGATCTATGTCAAAAGTCTGGCAGATGATACAACCCATGACATTAGCACAGTGTTGTGTAAGTCTTCCAAGAAGATTTATATATGTGCAAAAGGTTTGCACGGACATATATGGTCATTAGTCCTTTGAACTGGAAGAACACAAAAAGATAATAGAAACACAAGTAAAAAATACTGGAGTGTAATTTAGCTGAAAAAGTGTGCTAAGCACATGGAAACAATAATCTGAAAATTCTTAGGTAATCTTTGACAAAGCATTTTGGGGGCTTTTCCATCTCTGCTCCTTGTTCACGGGATGAGGATTCAGGAAGTAATCTCAATAAATAATATCAAAGAAAACAGACTAAATAGATGAAATATTGCATTTAAGTTTCAAGGCAAAGTGGGCAGGGAAAAGTAATTTAGACTATGTTTATAGATGTCAAAGATGGAGATGAGGATGAGAAGAACATAATGGAAAATCACTGGATATCCAGGGCTTCCATGTCATTAAAACTATAGCATTTCTTTAATTTTCCTGCAGCTGAATCAGAATCAATCTGGGTTGGAAGATGCCTGAAAGAGCCATGGGCAGGGACATCTTCCACTAGCCCAGGTTGCTCCAAACCCCATCCAACCTGGCCTTGGACACTTCCAGGGATGGGTCAACCACAGCTTCTCTGGGCAACCTGTGCCAGGGCCTGCCCACCCTCAGAGGGGAGACTTTCTTCCTGATATCTAATCTAAATCTCTTCTCTTTCAGTTTAAAACCTTAACCCCTTACCCTGCCACTTGGGATAGTGGAATCAAAGAAAGTTTGTAACCAGCCTATTCTGGATTTTCTTCTATAAGAAGCAAAAAATTGCAAGGACTCAAGTCAGTTGTCCACTCATAAGAACATAACCTGAAGAATCTGAGCTATTTATCCTTTGTGGCAGCTTTATCTTCTTTCACAAAGCTGACCTTTCTCCCACTGATGATTAATTTATAGTTACTGGCATACCTGGCCTACAAGCTTCTTGCAAATAATCCAAAGTCCTCAATTCTATTGTTTCTCTGCTTTATTTTAACAGACATTAGTGAATTACATTGGAAAAAAGTCTGGTTTGTCCTGACTTTGCAGTGCACTGCACTGTGCCAGGGAATGTCTGCAGGCAAGGGAAGCCAATCACTTATACTGATAAACCATTAGTTGTTTGCATGTCAAGCTTTTGACCTGTGCCAGCTACACATCTCCTAAGCAGATTTGAAAGCATAACTGGACAGCTGGCATTTTCTGGGACCATTCCCAATAGAGCCTGCATCCAGTCTCACCATTCTTGATACAGAAATAGTTTACTTCTATAAGCATAAGCAGCCTTTGCCAGTTGGCCTAAGTTCCTGGATATCTTTAATTTAGTAGTGTAGCTGTAGTGTTTCTCTGGGAAGGTTTGGAAGCGTGACAGTGGAACCTGTTCTTGGGAAAGGAAGGACCTGCTGGAAGAAGCAACAATACCTTGATGGAAAAAAGGAAATTAAAATTGATCGTGCCTCTACTAATATCCTGCCGATGTTTGCATCTCTTTAGGGCTGGACTGCACTACAGATGAATGCAAAACACAGTGGAGAGAAGAGGCAGAATGAGGGGAAACTCTGGCTACAGGCACAGCAATGAGGTGTGAGCAAAGGCCCTGCAGTGCTGACATTCCCATGGAAGAGGGAGGATTTTGTTGTGCTGAAAATAGATTCCTCTTGAGGTGGAGACCAGGCAGCTGCCTCACTCTCTGCCATCCCTTAACCATGGCTTTCCCTCCTCTGTATTCTGTGTGAATTCAGGAGCAAGAATCACATCCCAGCAAAGCAGCACAGGTTGAGTGGGAAAGAGGAAGCATCTCAAGAGTACTGGTCTTGTATCCTGTTAGGACACCCTGTTCTGCAGCCCCTGTCCATTTTTGTTTCTTGGTGCTATTCATCTCATGAACTGGAAACTTTCCCTTGGTGTGTGGATGAGGAGATAGTGGTGGAAATAACAAACATTTTTAAATACTCTTCTAAACATCTTCAAGCTCTGTAAAGCTGTGTTTTCATAGAAAATCTTGCAGGTGTCTCATTTGGAAGCTGAGGATGGCCTGGACAAATGTGTGATTCTGACCTTTGAAAATTGTCTGAACTGTTCAAGGGGTAGCAATCAGCAGCTACTTAGTAGCTGGCTGGCAGTTGTTAATGAGAACAGTACCCCTGTAGTCCACAACAAGGCCCTTATGGTTCAAAATATTCATCAATACCCTGTGAGTGAGTCACAGATTGCACTTTTGGCAAATTTTCAGGTAACACTAATAACAGAAGTGGCTGAACCTCACAGATGGCAGAGACTCAGTGCAGGGGGACTTTGATAAACCTGAAGGTGAGGCCAACAGAAACCTCCTGCAGCTCATCAAGCAGTGCAATTTTTCTGCTTGGGCAGAATCACACTGTGTGGACAGGGAAGTGTCTCAGCAGTAGCTTTGCTAGGAAGGACGTGGGGGTTTTGTGGGTTTCCAGTTTAACTCTAAGCCAGAAGTGCTTTCTCATCGTGGCTGCACTGGGAACAGTGTGTCCAATAGACTGGAAAAAGTTGCTTACCTTCCTGCACTCGGGGCTGTTGCAGTCACACTAGGAATAGAGTACTGCATTTTGGGCGCTGCAGTTCAAGTGGGATGTGGAGAAACTGGAGGGGATCCAGTGAAGGGCTACCAAAATGGCATAACCTAGAGCACATTAGTTGTGTTGCCTAAAATCAAGGAAAAAACTTTCAAAACAATATTAGTATAAGTAGAGAGCAGTTCTTTGATGAAAGTTTTCAGGTACATGAAGTATATAGGCATGCACCCAGCATAAAGTTCTTACATATTTGTAACACTACCTAATTATCATATCCAATGGGTACATCCAACCCAAGAACCTTTTACCCCGGTACCACCCTCAGAACGCCCCCGTTGGAGCACCTCCAAGGGTTCTGGGCCTTCTGTCTTGTTTTGTCTTGTTATTCTGGTCCAGGTGCACATGTCCCAAACATGATGTCCTTGCTGCAATCTTGTCCATTACAAAGACAGTTAAAGAAAATTCAGCAATGTGTCAAAAACTGTGAGAAACTGTGAGAAACTGTTAGCTGTTACCTTGAGTGTGAGAAACTATACAGCTATATAAATATCTACAAATATATAAGATATTAAAATCTACAAAAATATAAAAATTGTAAGGCATCACCTGGATTACAAACTTCCAACAAGTAGAGAACGATGGCCTACCATTACATATTCCACTATTTCCTATCTACACTTCCCTGGGGCCCTCTTCTCCTTAGGTCAGAATGTGTCTACCCACAAAGGAGTGGAAAGCAGCATGGAGTCAGAGGTGGGTCAGTAACTCCATGGTTTCTTCTTTGCAAGAGTGACTGGATTCATTCACGACTTCCTGTTACTAGAAAAAGTTTAGGCATTTCCAGGAAAGCAGCTTCATCACACATAATGGTGACTTGGGAAGACAAACACCATAATTCCAAATGTCCTCCGATCTTCTTCCATCAGATTTAATTGCTGAACATTAGATTACATACATTATATGGTATGGAACACTCCTTTGGTCAGCTTGGGCTATCTGTCCCAGCTGTGTCCTGTCGCAGCTTCTTGTGTCCCTGGTCTGTAGGTGGGGCAATGTGAGAAGCAGTAAAGGCTTGACACCATGTAAGCACAGTTCAGCCATAATGTAATCATGCCTGTTGTCATCAACACTCTTTTCATCACAAAGCCAAAACACAGCTACTATTAAGAAATTTAACTCTATCTCAGCTAAAACCAGTCCATAACTTGTGATGCAGAAAAGAAGATGCTAAGGATGTCTCATTTCCTTCTTTAAAGTGCTGCTGCAATGGAATATTCAAGCCTCCCGTGGAAACATCCCTGTTTCAGGCTAAGCAGGTACTACTGTCAGTTGCATCAGGTGGGTCAACTATAGTCAAACCTGATTGATGCCCAAGGATCATGCTGTCAGTAGTTTCTAACTGCTGTGAAATTTGGTGGCTGTTCCTTGTTTAAACTAATAACAAGAATTAACTTTACTCAATGCAACAGATGAGCTGAATCTTTCTCACCTCTTTGGGGACCCTGTCATCTGTCTTTCTTTCAATAAAGTTTCCTACTGCACCTGTTTCTGGCAATGTTTCTTTTGTAAAATCACAATAAATTACAATAAATGTCACTCCAGCCCATGTGAGCCCAGCCTCTTGCCCTTTGTAGGTGAGCACCAGCGATGATGTGTCTGCATTCTAGTTCTAGTCAGCAGAACAGTTTAAACCATTTTCTTCTCCATTACAGGAAGGGTTTGGTACCAGATTCCTCCCCATTCTGGAAAAAAAAGGCCTCAAAATCCAAAACCTACTAAACACACCAGGCAGACACTCCTGAATTCAGAACAAGACACAGCTTTACAATTCTACAAGAATGGCAGTTGTAAGCTTAACTAGGAAAGTCAGTTTGGTGTCAGTCTGTTCCAGTTGCACAAGGAGACAAAGCTGAGCTCATTGACCTGTGCTACCTGTGTGTGAGGATGCCACAGCAAGTTAAACCCTTGAGTGTGTCCTTTGAAGCTGAAAGTTGGGACTGATGACAAGTTCCTATCCCCTTTCAAGTGAGACTTATCAGAATGCTCCAGGGGCACACAGAGGATCCCAGGAGTGCAGTTCAGTCTGTGCAATCCCAGCTGATAAGGGCTTATGCTGACACCTGACCTAAGTGGTGCAAAAATAAAAAAGTAATTCAGGGAAATGATGGTCTGGCCTCAAACTCAGACTGTCTCTCTGTTAAAACATCTTTTCTCCATAGACTTTCTGCATTCTTTCTTACTTAAATGGGCTTCCATTTCTGAGATGCTGGACCACAAAAGCTTTCTGCAGAGCAAATACATCAGAGACATTTTTCTTTTGGGACCACGTCTACATTCTCCCAAGATTATATAGCAACCAGACTGAAATCTTAGGGGTCACATTTAGTCCTGCACTCCAGTTAGGCATTCATTAATGAAACAGTAAACTATTAGCTGCAACTTCCAAAGAATGGGGCTTGTCAGGTAAAAGTTACTGCAGTTAACTGAGTTATTCTCCTTCCTAAGGTCAGATTTCGTGATTCAAAATGCATTCAGACTGTCCTCCAGCCCTTGCAAATGCATGTCGGTCTTTTGTGCACATCCAGGGACATGTGATTCCCAGCTCCATCAGATTTGCTTTTTTGTTGCCCTTGCATTCAGAGTTCTTCTGCTTATAGCTGTGCAAACAATCCTGTATCTCAGTGAACACAGAGTCCCAGTGATAAACATGCCAGCAACATTCCCATCTATCTAATGCAAGCTGGAGCCAGGTGATGAGAAAACAGACTTCAGTGACAGCTGTGCCCACTGTTCTGGAGCTCAACACTCCCAGCCAGACAAGGCAGGTGTGATTCATGGTGGCAAGTAAGCCCAAAGCCTTTCTCAGCAGCAAATTCAAGCTCTAACAAGTAGTGAGCAACAGCCTGTCTCTACATCTTCCACTATTTTCTATCTGTATCAATAAAATAAAGAGAGACAAGACCAAAGAAGATGTGTTACAGACAAGAAATATCTCAGCTGGGCTCCTGTACCCCTTCAAGGTACTGGGATAGGAGACACTCTGAGTTTTTAGGGAAGATTGTCTCAACATAGGTGAATCATGAACCTCCACCAAAATAAGGATATTAAAAAACTAAGTAATAGAGTCATTTTTGTGTGAAAATGAAGGCACAGGTTTACCTGTTGGGGACTTTCCTGTCAGCTGCTGGCTGCTTGTTACCTTAAGCAAAAGAATACTGCACACAAAGAGGTAAAATTTTTGATGAAGTTATCAGTAAGGCATGTGAACCACAGATCTGAGCTACAGTCCACAAACTTAGCTCATGGGGGTGGCAGGGAAAATGATCCAAGCAGATATATCTTTTTCCCCATGTGATGAGCTGGCCCTCCCTGCACACCCATAAGCATAGTGCTTCCATACCCGCTGGAGGTACTGATGTCCTGGATTTAACCAGCTGCTGCTCTCCAGAGTGAGAGAAGTCATGCTGAAGAAGAGCAGGCAGAGTTTGAAAACTGACTCCTGGTGGATAAAGGGGTCCCTGAGCAACTCCCCAGTATGTGTGTGTGCTGGCAATGCTGGTGTGAACAGCCCTATTGCTGCCCATTGCTGGCACAGGTACATCATGGCTATCTGGACTATAGGTGCTTCTCTAGACTACAGGTGCTGAAGACTTGTTGTAGGTGTAGTCCTGCCCTACTGAGAAAATTTCAGGTCAAGGTATCTTCCCAGGTCTGCAATACAGGAGGATGAAAAATGTAACAGAGAGACAGAATAGAGGGTAATAGCTGTGCTTTTACTTGGCTGGCATGGCAACTTGTCAGTTCTTCGGCCTTAAAATAAATAATGGGCATCAGTATTCCACTGGTGACTGAAAGTCAGCAAAAAGTGCTAATTAAAGAAACTAATGGGAAATCCCAGGATAAAAGAACAACAAAAGGTACAATGTCACTTTTTTGGCAGAGTCCTTGCAATAACTTTTTTGGGAAATGGGGAATACCTATTAGCATTGAGGGAGAAGCCTCATCTACTCATTAAATCCCTTGCATTGAAAGCCAGTCTCAGATGTATCAAGACAGCTGTGATTGCTTCATAATCTGCACTATAACATGAAAATTTGGATAGAATTTGTTGCTGTCTTGAAAACTGAGATGGAAACTTAATATTTTATTCACATGGGCTGTGTAACACTCCCCTATTAATTCAGATGTAAGATGAGAGCACAACAGCAAAGAGTGACTGAAAATAAGTGGTGAGAGCATTAGCAGAAATCACGTGTTCAGTGGGTTTCCCAAACAGGCACAGGTGATGTGGAGAGCACCAGTTGTAGTACTTTGGAAACTTAGGAGTACTGATGGCTCTGCATAAAGCTCTGGTGGCACATCTGCTGAAATATTCTGTGCTGTCCCAGCACTACACACTCAGAAATTACTGACTGAAGAGGTACAAGGTGAAGACAGAATTTGTGAGAACACAGGGGAAAAAAAGTTCCCTTGAGAGAGGAACCTGGAGGAGTTCAATTTAAGGCTTTTGGCCTCAGCCAGCACCCAAGGGGCACTTGGGAGCCACCCACTGGCTTTTCGTGGGACAGATCCATCCTATGGGGTATTGCCTCCCCAGGCTCTGTCTAATGCACTGCATATGGATAACTTGCCAAATTCAAAACCAAACTCAGCCTGGAGCCAGTCAATCTCATCTGGAGATATTTAGTCTCACCTGGAGCTAGTCAGTCTCCCCTGCAGCCAGTCAGCCTCACCTGCAGCCAGTCAGCCTCACCTGCAGCCAGTCAGTCTCACCTGGAGCCAATCAGGCTCACCTGGAGCCAGTCAGTCTCACTGGGCCCAGCATGACCTGCTTTGCCCAGACAAGGAGAGGCCCCAGCCAGCCCTGGCTCCAGCAGCTTTCCATCCACTCCATGAACACACAGAGTGTTTTGCCTTCCAGGTGTGTGTGCTCTGCTCAGAGTCACAGGCAGTGGCTGGGTCTGGCACTGCCTGTGCTTGGCTGCTGCCTGTGTGAGCAGAGGGCAGTGCTGGCTCCAGGGCAGCAGCCCCTGGGCTCCAGGCTCTCCAAAGCCTCTCTGCAAGGGAGCCCTCCCTGCCTCACTGCTGCCCATTGGCTGGTTGTGACAGGCATGTCAGGACATGGCAGTGGCTCTGTGTCTGCCCAAGGGCCAGCCCAGAGCTCTGGCACTTCACAGTCCTGATGTCTTTGTTGTGTATGGGATCAGGAGCCTGGTTCTCCTCCCATGGATTTGTGTGGCACATTTTTGACTGGATGGAAACAATCAGGAGCCACTGATGGTGGTGACGAACTGTGCAGATTCATCACCAGTGTTTTGAGGAATATGTGACACTAAATGGTCTTCGAAGAATGGCTTTTATAGAGGAGGCACTCTCTGGTTCTGTGAACATTCTCTTCAGAGCATGTGTTTCATTGGGTTTTTTTCTATAGCAGGCTGAAATGAGACAGATCTGTTCCTATTCTGCCACATATGAACCACAAAATAACCTTTTCAAATTTATGATAGGGACATCTGCACTGTCTTGGCCTGAACAATTCTGTCAGTGATACATCCCTAAGGATCCTAGACCAGTTATTTTTAAGGATGATAGTATCATTGCTCCTTGGGGTTGGGTTTCAGAAACACAAAGATTGTTTTTCACTGACATCTTAAAATTTGAGGGGGAGATTAGAACTCTCCAGGGAGTGAATGTGGCATTTGACTCTGTCAGCTGCACAGAATATATGATCTGTTCCTATAATAAGAACACAAGGATTTATACAATTGAAGACACAATAAATTATGCTAAAGTATTTATTTTTCTGCATTCAGGAAATTGAAATGGAAATTCATAGAATTGAAAGTATAGCCATAATTGCCCACACTATTTATGTTACTCTAATATTTTCTTTTTGTGTTCATTCTGCAGTGGTTGTGCAGATCTTGGACTCTTTTTGGGAAGAAACCTCTGCATGAATTGACAGAATGGTACCTTTTTCCTGAGAGTCATGAATATTTCTAAACACAAATTTCATTTTTACACCCTGTTTCATCTTCCCAGTCCTCTCTTATTGACAAGTAAATTCATTGAAATACAATTCTTAAAATTTTTTTAGAAGAAAGTAGATTCCTTTGTGTTAACGGGTAAAAACTTTCCTAGGCTGTTGTAGTAAAAACATTCCCAGGAAAAGATTTCTCCACTGCTGGTTTTCCACGGAGGTGGGAGGACTCCTTTTCTTTTTTGGCAGCAGGAGTGAGGTGGTAGAAATGTCCTCCTCTAGTTTCCGTAAAATTCACCTGGAGAGAGGTCTCCTGTGTGGGAGGAGAGGATCATCATGTGTTGGGTACACCACAGGTACCCCTGAGGAATGTCTGCAGCAGCTTCTCTGTGCTACCCCACCTATCTCTGCCCCCATCTCAGTATCAAAGATTGCAGCAGGCACTAATGCAGCAAAGTTGTCAGGGACTTTCCCGAGTTTCACCATGGAAGATGTCACACAGCAACATGCTCCATGCTTAGATGTGTCCTGCCCTCCCTCAACTGCAGCACAACCAAACTATCTGCTGTCATCCCAGACCCATGAAACAGGGAGGAGTGGGAAAGCCTGGAACACTCCCATCACAGTCATGGCTCAGTCAGCCCTGGGTCAGAACAGCAGCATCACCTCCTGAGGGACAGGGAGAGAAGGATGGGAAAACTGGGACAGAGAGGAGTCTTAGAGGTGCTGTGGTGCAGTGCAGCTGAGGTTACACGCCCTCTCCAGACCACGAAAGCATCACTGGCCCCGTGTCAATCTGACAGTTTTTCCCTCCCAGAGAAAACCTCTGGTCTCCTGCCATGAGAGAACAACCCTGTTGTGGGTCTCCCTAAAGCTCAGGGGAACAGGGCTGTGGATGCTGACAGCATTTAGCTCAGGGGAAGGTGCTGGGCTTCCAGCAGTTCCCTCCTGCCAGAGCAGCAGGTCCCTCATCCTCAGCTGTGATGCCCATGTGTCAGTCCCAGCAGAGGCAGTCCTGGCAAAAAGCTTGTTAACATGTCCAGGAAACAATCCACACATGCAATGGCTTCTTGGGTTGTTTGGGAAGAGCCTACGGCATGGTGTCTACTAAACAGTGGATTATCTGCATAACAAGGAAGTTTGGATTTTGCTTTATGCAGAGCATTCAGTGCTCCTCTGATGGAGGCCAACAAAGTGTTTGGCATGTGCAGGAAGAATGTGAATCCCTTCTAGTGTCATTAGTACAATGTGGCATGAATGAACCCTTTCCTAGCCTGGTATTGTATAACCTCCAGCGAGCAGCTCATCCAGATAGGAAGGCAGGTGGGTGCCAGAGATCACAAGGAGCACTAATCTCTGCCTAATAACATAAACAAAGAGAAGCAAAGTAAAAAAAAGTAATGATGTGGCACAGTAATTCTGGAAAGAAGCCATCACATCAGTCATTTTAGAACAGATGTAAAGTCACAAGCCAGTGCAATATTCCTACCCCTTGTTATAAGTTCAGTTTTTACCAGGCAGAAGGTTCTCTCTTCACCAATTCTCCCCCAAAGATAAGAAATGTTTGGCATGTCATGAAGTTTTTTTTTTAAAAGATTTTTGTGATTTACAGATTGCTATTAATGGGTAGGAATTTTGGCATATCATTTGTCCACTTAAGAATATAGTTTGTGCTCTCCATGTATGTCCAGATAGAGAAACTGGATAAATTTCCCTTTCATTCATTTGTTATCCATGACATGGGCAAAACACCTTCAGCAGAAGAACACTATTCTCTTGACAGTCTAGGTGGGACCAAAAAGAAGGTTCAGCCTTACATTAAAAGCAAGATTGCAGTCACTTGGAAAACAGAAGGATAGGAACACAGAACCAGACACATTCCCAGTCTGTCTGTAACAGTCAATTCCATAATCTCATCAAGTCCCAAATTATTACCAGTTATAATGAAGACTAATACAGGGATGGAGAAAAATTTATATGGTGCTCACCACTGCAGTGACTACAATTCAATTAGAATTTAATGACACCTTTCAAGGTTTCAATTTCTGTAAAATTTACTTGTTTACCTTTAAAATTCTTGAAAATTGGATCTAACATACAGGGTTTGAGGATCAGAAATGTACCTCTAATGCTCAAAATGAATTAGTGAAAGGACTCTTTACATTCATTTATTTTAATCCTAATATTTTCCTTCAGCCTAAGGAGATTTTTTTTCCTCGCTGTTGTTTTTTCTCCTCAGTTCAACTATACAAGTAAATCCATCTTGAATCAGCTTCAGCTCTCTAGACTGTTTTCAATCACTCATCAAGTGTGAGTCATCATCATTCAACCCTATCTGTTCAAGTCTGTCATCATAAAGGAGTTCATCCATTCTCATAACCATTTTAATAATTCCCATAGGGTAGAATAGGAGAGACAGGGAGAAAGAGATGTGCAGTACGGACCAGAAGGCAGGAGAAACCAAAAAAACAGTAGAGAGCTGAGTAAAGGGAAAGCTGGTTTGGAGCAGGGTGAGAAAGCATTTACTGGTCAGCAGGAACTCCAATGACCACCTTGTTCACAGAGAAGTATTTATTTCTTCCCAAGTCAGTCCTTTAGTAAACTGACAGTAACTGACTGACAGTGTTTTCCAGCCCACCCAAGACTCTCCAGACTGTTTCTGCACCGCATACATTCCTTCAGGAGTCAGGCTGGCATTGCGAGAAGAACCATGATCTCACTGCTTCACAGTAGTTTGTATGAAGGCCACACTCAATCTGTATCTAAAAGAGTTAACTGCTTGTAAAATAGATTGTCATGCAGTGTCTAGTGTGCACATTCTCTCTCAGATCTCCCAGGTGTGTCCTAAACACTTCTTCTTTCCCAGTCCCCATCAGTACCTCTGCTTTCCCTTCCTTTGTTGTTTTCAGCCATTTGTTTTGGCACCTCTGCTCACAAGGACTTGGAATTTGAGGAGGCACCAGACACAACCTGCCTGCCCCTCCTGCAGTGCCAGGACAAAGCAGACATTTGGCAGATGGATCTGTTTCCCAGGGCACTCATTCAGTACCCAGAGACAGGCATCGAGGTACTAGGGAAATGGGCATGAAATTGCATGGAAAACACAGAACACAAGATGGCAGATCTCTTCTTCAGATATTTCCTTGAGATTGACCTCTGATCTTTCTTCTGAAATTATACTTTGCCTTTAGGCCTCCACTCATCAATGTTTAAAAAATATTTATTCACAGTTCCTCTGTATTTTGAAAGAGCCATCAGCATGTGCAAGTGACGAACATTCCCCATGGTGAAAAAACTAACAAGCCTTAAATTACATCTCAGGAGTCAGATCCTGTTTCTTCCTGGGCATTGGATTACATGGGATAAAGCAGTTTCACTAATTAAGTCCCTCAGAACTAAAGTCCCTCAAGAAAAATACTTTCTCTGGAACTGAGATGTGTTGATCCAACTCTGATGATAGGAAAGGGAATGGAGCTCTAATGTTCTAAGAAATACCAGTCACTCTTTCACATCAAGATTATTATGGACTTGGAAATCTATGCAATAAAAACAAAGTATCAGATGCATCTATTTTAAACTTTCTCTCAGAGGTGTATCCTTGTGCCTGTTATGGATCCATGTTTTCCCCAAGATCAGTTACCTTTGCATCAGCACTTCCCAGCTGACAGGCAGCCCGACTCCAGGAAAGTCACTGCTAAGTGACGCCTGTCCTCCATGTATGGCAACAAATCAGAAACTGAGGAGAAATTGATTTTCCATTACACCTCTATGAATATTCTATTTTGATCCTGATAATCCTCTGTTATTTATAGGGTATGTAGTGAAGTTCTGCACAGTGCAATGTGTGAGAAATTTGTGTTTCCCAAATGTTCCATTTAAAACAGAAAATCAAACTGATACTTTAAAAATTTGCAGAATTTTTCTATCAAAAAAATTCCAGGAAATCAGTAGTTTGTGCACAGCACTGTGAGACAATAACAAAATAATAAATAAATAAATATCTTTAATTTAAAATATGTTGTGATTGCTTTAAAATAAATATGGATAATCCATTCCATATTGTTTGTGGCATCATCCAAAACACACAGAATGGATTATAGCTAGAAAAAAGTCTATTTGCCCTTAAGCAAATAGACAGAGATCAACCTTTTCAACACTTCAAATACAATTTTTTAATGGATTCACAATGACAGAATGTAAACTAGAGGCTTCATATTTTGTCCTTTCTTTTACTCTGTGTTATGGAAGACTGTGGGATGTTTCCAATCACTTTCAGCAATTCTGATGTACTCCAACCTGGTATCCAGAAACAAAATACAATCACTAGTGCCCAAAAACCCTTTACAGAGTTGAATTTGTTGTCTGCTATAACCTTACGTGAAACTAAATTATATAAAGTCATCCAGTCATAGAATTATGAGGTCATAAGAGGTCTCAGGGGATTAATAGTCCAAACATCTTGCTCAAAGCAGGGATAACCAGCAAAAAAACGTTTTGTTGGGTTTGGAGTATCTCTAAGGATAAACACTACTCAAACACTTTGGGTAACCTTTTCTAGTGTTTGAACACTCTCACAATTTAAAGTCTTTTTTCTTATGTTTAAGTGGAATTTCTTATATTTCAATTCGTGTTCATTGCCTCTTGTTCTGTCACTGCATAACATTGAGAAGAGTCTGGCTTTGTCTTCTTCTGCGAATGAAATATTTACATACATTGACATCATTCCCTTGAGGCTTCTTTTTGTTCAGGCTAAAAAATCCCAGTCCCTCTCCATAGTCAGATGTCCCAACTCCTCAAGCAACCTTGTGATCCTTCACTGGAATTGTTCAAAGATGTCCATCCCTTTCTTGCACTGGGGGGCCTAAAACTGGACACAGCACTCCTGACATTGCTGCACCAGGGCTGTACAGAGGAGGGGCAGCACCACTCTCAACCTCCTCAAAACACTTCTCACAGTGAGGCCCAAGATGCTGCTGGCCTTGTGGCTATCAGCTCTTCTTCTGCTCTCTGTGCAGTCATCCCCAAACCTCTGCTGGCACATGGTGTTATTGCTCCTCAGGTGCAGGACTTTTCATTTCTGTTTGCTGAACTTACGTCAACCTGTTTCTCCAGCTTGTCAAGATCCCTCTGAACAGAAGCACAACCCTCTGGTATATCAACCACACCTTCCAATTCTGCATCATCTACCAGTTTGCTGGGGCTCATTCTGTTCCAGCATCAAGAATGTTAAAGAAGGTGTTAAAGAATGTGGGCATTTGTTTTGACCACTGAGGCTTGATACTGTTTTTCTGTTAAACCTGTTTTCCAATAAGAAAGTCAACACTTGAAGAACGTTAATACAAATCAACTGTGAGGGACCACAGAAGGGTGACAAAGTGTCATTCCAGAAATTTTGAACAATCAGATGCTGAGTTCAGGAAGCCAAATTGTATGTCTGCTTTTACTGTTGTGTTGGGGACTGCACACCCTTCCACAATACATAATTTTCCTGTAGAAAAACTGAGATAAATATTTAAAGCTGAATTTTTATCTGAAGGGCTTAAGACTCAGATCACTGAAGACCTGACACTTCACAAGGGTGTTCTGGGTTACTGGAAGGACAGCCTCCTAGTTCCTTATTTGACCGGCACTGATACCCTTACAGAACATTGTCATCAAGACAGGAAGCTTGATAACCAACTCCCAGGCTCACACAAGCTGGATCCCTGACCTTTTAGCTGCAAGTATAAATTGCTGGCTGCCAGGACTGCCAAGGTACTCAAGAAGAGCACTGCAGTTCAGGACAGGTGAGCCCTGCCCTGAAAGCATCCAACAGTCCAACATACACATCACAGCCTTATACTCTCTGTCTGTTTCAGTAAGTACCTACACCGTTCTTCAAAGTTCCATGGAGCCAGATTATTTCAATGTTATAACAAAAATATCTTTTTAGGAACTTTTTTGCTGTTGTCATTGATGCTAACATGGAGAAGATAATTCTGTAATGAACAATATACCAACAGAGTAACCATAAGCAGGCTGGTTTCCTGGCACAGCAGCCCTTGCCCCTGTGCAAGTTCCCATTTTGATGTACACAGTTGGACAAACCTTTGTCCATTCTGTGACAATGGAAATTGTTGTAACTCTCAGCAACAATCCATATGAAAATATCTAGTCCCTGCCTTGTATTCCTGTATGCAGTTCTTCTTGGGCCATGAGAGTCTCTGCCCCAGCTGAATGTCCCAGCAATTTTCCTTGTACAGACAGTGTAACACTGTGCTCCTAAACGTTTTCTCTATCCTTTGTATAATTGTAAGATACTATAAAATTTAAAATGATCCACCAAGATCAGATAGTAGGGAAATTAAAGGACAGAAAAAGACCTTGGAAAAAAAGAGCCCCACAACTGGAACACTTCAAGTATACACACAGGAGTCTAATGGAGAAGGGCTTCCTACAAAGACTGGCTCTTAACTGCACAGTTCATGCTCTGTAGCAAAAGTTCATGCTGGATCAGCAGCAGTCCATTAATCATGACATGTTAGTAAATCACAGAAGAAATTCAACACCATATTTGACAAGAACAGGTGTATAGACTAATGTCTCTAGATTTTGGCAAACCTTCAGGAGTGTTTAATTTCATTGCACAAGAAGCAAAACAAAGCTGAGCATTTTCAGATTGTCCTGTACCTCAGTTCTCCTTTAACAAGTCTCTTTTAAAAAGTTTTACCCCTATAGT
Organism: Myrmophylax atrothorax; assembly: GCA_026770055.1. Lineage (NCBI taxonomy): Eukaryota > Metazoa > Chordata > Aves > Passeriformes > Thamnophilidae > Myrmophylax > Myrmophylax atrothorax. The sequence continues at coordinate 7,578 of JAOXXN010034444.1, read as the reverse complement.
TACACAATTGCTCATGGTGATAGTTTCAGAGTTGAATTATGAACATAACCAATGGGAAAAAGCAGCTGGCAAAGTACCAAAGCCATTGTCATTGGACAATTCTTCTTCATTTCAGTCTTGAACACAAAAGTGATGCATAAACCTATGTAATGAGTTCACATGACACAGAGGCACCCAGTCAAGACAACATTGGACCCCAAAGATTTTGGGAACAAGATGACATGGTTATCAAGGAAAGATTATTCTCTGCCATCACCAAATTCTTACTCAGCATGAATACTGATGTAGGAAGGGCATACAAACATAACTAAGCAAACAGAGGCATACAGAAAAAACTGCCAGACTGAGTACAATCAGGAAGAGTCTGAACATAGAGTTCAGCAGAGAAACAAACCTGTGGGCCTGTAAAAGTCTGCTGTGAAAGAGCAGGAAGGAATCTGTGTGGAGAAAAGTTGAGGGACCAGCTGCCGGATGACAATGGGGGTGAGAGCTCTGGAGGACAGCTTGCAGGAATGTTTTCTAACAGCTAATTCAGGATTTAGTTCACATTTTCGCTGCCACTTCTCCTAACTGGACCTGACTGCTTTCAGTTTAGCCTTGGTTTGGAGCAGTGAGGGGCTGAGCCACTCAGAAATGTACCATTTCCCCAGAATGCCAGATTGCTAAGGATGCCAGGAGGGGGCAGATGGATGCTACAGGAGCTCAAACAGGAGTCTTTGCACCTACCTTAAGCTCTGTCCACTGGTGGGAAGGTAACTGGCCTTTGCATTTCCCTGTTAATGTAGCTCCATGGACGCTCATGCCAGACATTCCCTCAGACAGGTGGCCAATTCATCAGTGACCCATTTGTCTTATGTTATTAAGACAAATCACCTGAGAGAGAATAATAATACTAGAGTGAGAATGACTAACACTGTCCTTTCTGGTGACTCCGAAAACCTCTGATGGACATTCTACTATGTGGTTAGTACTTATATTCTTGCCTGTATTTTCTTCAGATTTTCGTTCCTTAAAATCATTCTTGAAACCTATCAAAATACTGGTGTCCCTTTTTCCATATTTTGTGTACTGAAGCAGAACGAATTTTTACTCAGCAGCCTAGTTTTGAAGCCATCAGCTCATCTAAGAAACTACCCTTCAAAGTTAGTGTACTCAGGTCTTGGCAAGTTACTGGATTCCAAAATTCCTCTTTGGGTGCACCCAAAAGAAGTTAGGGGTTGGATTCTCTTTGAGCTTCTAATATCTAAAATTCACATTTCTGAGTCTGTCATTATCACAGCCTCCTTGCACAGACAAAGGAGAGAAAGCCTGAGACAAGTATCTAAGACCAAATGATCTGCCACATTTTGTAGCCCACTTTTAATAAATTGACAACAGCCAATGAGAGAGTCATTACAGCATCAATGTCAGGTATTAATGGAAATGATTCTTTACAGTTCTTCTTCAAAGTCCACTCAACTCACAAAGAAAATGAGGGAGAAAGCTCAGATTTCAGTACACTGGTTCAAAAGTTACATTTACAGTATATCATTACCTGAGTTTGACTTCTTAAAATTATTTTCACCTCCCAGGATTATAGGAATTATTCTTGTAATAATAAAGTAATTGATCTAAGAAGAAATGATGGATGAGTTGCTATTTTACTGTGGTCTCCTTTGTCTGGTTTGACATCTGAAAATGACAGTCCTTTACCCCAGTCTCCTGTTATCTCAGCAATATTTTCCTTTTTATTTTTAACCAAAAAACATAATGATATGAGGAGACAATACTCCAGTATTTCTATAGGCGGCAACTTCAGATCCACACATGAAATACAGCTTTAACCAATTGTTATATGCTATTAAGCTTCCCACTTCTGACACTTTGTGAAGGTAGAAAAGGCCAAAAGCTGTTTGAACCAAGATCATTAATCTAAAACAAGCAGGGTCTGGCTGGTGGAATGAAAACAGCTCTTTAGTGGCACTGATGGATGGTGCCCTGCTGCCAGGAGATGGATGTGGAAACATCCATTCTCGCACTCCTCCACACTCAGTGCTGACAAACATGAAAGTGCTGGTCTGCCTGAGAGAGCTGGCATGGACACACTCTAAAGCAACCTACAGCTCCAGGGGAAATGCAGAAGGGCAAAGAGCACATGTACCTCCAGATCCTGCTCTCAGTTCCACTAGATCCAGCTCTCAGATCCACTTAAATCTACAACTGTAATTAACTAAGGTAGAAAAATTTATTTTGTCCCAGAAATACACCTGATTAGTCTTCTCTACTTAAAGAGGAATGTGGGCAGATTATCTCAATGAAAGTCCAAATCATAGATATAGAAATTATAACTTATAATCAACATACCTCCTTTATCCCCACTGTGTCATTTAACTGTTCACTTGCTTTGGTCGAACCATGGCCTATTGTATATCACATTTATTAGTATCATCCAATATCTAGTCATACTATAAACCAATCTCAGCAGGGCTAGAATATGGTGAATTAATCTATCACACAGGCACAGAAAAGAACTCCTTGCAAACACAGACATCCCTTTGTCACCAGGTTAGAGAGGTATCCTAGTTACAGCGGCCTAGACCAGTTTATCTCTGTGTGGGTGTAACCAAAACTGTGCATTCCACACCCTCTGTGTCATTTTTGATGAACTTAATAATGGACAATTTGCAGCAGCTGCCCAGGGCACACCTGACACCTCAGACTACAAACTGGGTGTTAAAGAACCATGCGAGATAAGGGAGTGTTCCTCTCTTCACATCAAAAACTCAGCTGTGATAACTTTCCTCTGGGGAGGCATCAGCACCTTCCCACCCAGCCTGAGGGGTCATGTCTGCTAATTAGGGACTGGCACAATAGGCAGCTGCAATGACCTAGATCATCAAAGATCCTAAAAATATCCCATGACTCACAGAGGTTCATCACCCATTGTGAAACTCCTGGCCCTGGGGGAGGTACTGGGCATTCCCACCTGAACCTGAGCATAAATAATTTTGGGGGTTTGGGGACTTCTGGTACCACTTGTCGGATCCAGAGGAGGACCAGAACCTCGACAGGACTGCAAATGCCACTCTCAACAAGACTGTGACCATCATCCTCATCAATTCGTTTTCCTTTCCTTTTACTTTGCCCTCAGAGGGCCCATGTAGTGCTCAGCACAGGGGCTGATTAAAACCATTCTGTTCGTACTCCAGGGTGCTGGGCTATACATCAGTCTTTGTGGGTTAAAACCGCTTTTCTCTGAATCATTGTATTTATTGTAATCTTTTTAGTAAATTGTAACTCTGACTTGTAATGTCTTGCATTGGGTTAATTTCTCCTACCAGTTTGCCTTTAAACCAGCACAATATTAAAAATTAAAAAATCCTAAGTGCTCATTGCATAAGTAGAACTACGGACTTGGGGAAAACAATTATATCCACTTCAATATCAAAATCTGGAGGTCAACTCTGTAAGTACCACTGTCCAGCCAATTTCTTATCCACCAAGTGTCTCACCCATCAAATCCTGCTCCTGGGGTCCTAAAGGCTTTGGGGATGCACCAGCAGGCCTTTCAGTACAGCTGCTGGAGCCCATGAGGAACTACAACTCATGTGTAAAATTACCTTTTTGGCAATCTAGTTCTGATCCAGCGGTCTTTTGTTCAATTTGTCTCAGAGAGTTATTGCTTCTTAAATTAGCCCTCTTTTTAAAACCAGAATCTTTATTCTGAGCTAACTTTGGCTAGTTGTTTAAGATAAGCCCATATTCTACATCTAGTGTCTCTTTCAAACAGTAGTCATGGATTCATAGGCACAGATTTAGCAGGATAATACTTCCTGGATGTCACAGGAAGCTGTAGTCATAATTACATCATGAAACACCATGTTTATTCAGTCTTTACTGAAAATTTAAATCAAGTAATATTTCTTGGTTGATACTCAAGGGACTGCCTCTGCCCCATGCTGGAATCATGCTGGTGATTTGTCAAAATGGAACTTGTTGGCACAATGAGACCTTTCTTCATTGTATTTTCTAGACCAAGCGCTGGTGAATGCAGAAAGAATATTGACATGATGAGCTCATCAGAGCTTCCATTATCACCATCACAGACAAAAGGAGTGGATCTCCACCCCTCATTCCACATCTTTTAGGGATGCACTGGTCTCAGACTATGTGATACATCCTTATTAACCATTACATCCCTCCCCTTTTATATACATACATTTCCTGTGACAGGGGTGGTTTAGGGTCCACTCTTGTAAAATGTCCATAAAATGCCCCTAAAATATCTGTATAGAGGCCATGGCTGGGCAGCCGTGGAATGGATGCATGGAGGGCTAAGTGCAATGGCTGCATCTGAACTGCCTGTGCTCAGCCTGCCCAAGCAAACAGAGGGGTCTCCTCCCTGCCATGCAGCAGAACCTGTGCAGGCTCCAGAGCAGCAGCACATGAACTTCAAGCTTTCCACAGAACAGCCTCTTCTTGGCTGATCCTGAGTGGGACCCACAGCCATTGGTCAGTATGATAATGGCAACAGTCATTTTCAAAGAAAATAGGTTCTCAAAGGTTCATGTCACCTGCTTGCTGTAGACAGAAGGTGGGAAGGATGTTCATTTCAATCAGCAATTTTGAGTTGGGATTACACAGGGGTGTAAGGTAAAGTTGCTTCTTTCCCTGCCACATGTGAAGTGGGCAATGACTTCTTAAAATGGGCCAACCTGAAAAAGAGGCCTCACAGGATCTGACTTGTTATGAAAATGCCTGTTCTATACCAGGCTCAAGAATCCAAAGCAAACTCTTCTTTAAAGATCCCAACCCAGACAGTTATTTTTACGGATACTGGTGTCACTGCTGCTTGGAGTAGGGTTTCAGCAGAAAGGAGCTAGTGTTTCGCTGACATCTTATGAAGGAGGACTTTGAGCTCTCTGAGGAGCGAGTGAAACATTTCTATGTCCCAGCTGCACAGGAAATATGATATGAGCCAAATATAAGAACTGAGGGATTTATACATTTGCTTCAGACATTGTAAGTTAATTTTAAGAAATTCTTCCTGCACACATGCACACACACATGAACTCACATCTTCATGTGACCACACACATTCTAACATTTTCCTTGGGATTGGTCCCTTTGGCTGTGCAGAGCCTGAAGTCTTCCTGAGAAGAAATCTCTACATGATGGACAGAGTGGCTACAATTTCCACAAGCTTTTCTGACCATTACCATCATGATCATCTTCATATGCCCTGTTCCGTCACATCACCAGCTCTCTTCGGTAAGAAAAAAGCTTCTTTGTTACAGGAAACTGAAAACTTCTCTCAGCAGATAAGATAAAAAAGCACCTGGGAGAGAGATTTCTCCGGCACCTGCTTTGCTCCAAGAGGTGTGTTTCCTTCCTCTGTAGCTGGATTGAGGTTGTAGGTATGGTTTTCACACACACTTTGTCCTTCCTTGAATACTTTTGGAGGGAGATCTCATACATGACATCAGTGTTATGCAGGGAAGCAGTGGCATCACATGGTAGGCAGGGCACACTTAGAACTGATTAATGGCCTCAGAAGTTTCTTTGTCCCTTCAGTCTCTATCACCAAAGGCCTCACAAGCTTTAGCTTAGCAAAACTGCGTGGGAAATGTTACTGAACATTACAGTCCAAAGTATCATTTATTAGCATTCTCAGAAGTGCTTTGCTATCAACCCATTAGAGCATCTTGTGACTGAAATTGTAGTCGTGGTTACCCGTCCCTATAGAAGCTTCAAGGGAGGAACAACAACCCTTTTCTCAAATGTCTACAGCAGAAATACTATGGATGTCTGAACAGTTGTTTTTGCTGAGTCCCCTGTATTTGCCCACAAAGATGCTGTTTTATGATCAGGGAAGCTGGTATTTTCTACCCCTTAGGCGATACTAAACTCTTCAAAGTCATGAGAACCAGCAATGGGGATAATATTGCATGTCTCCCTTTATCGTGAGTTATGTGGTTATAGTCAAACACCAAGAACTTTCCACAAATCTGGGATGTCAGACAAGTCTATCTACACAGAAAGTCAAAGATAGCTCTGACCCAGGCCAACAAGGAATGCTTAGTCTGTATTGCAACAGAAAAATGTTCAGTCTGTTATTTACCCAGTTATAGTCAGACAGATCTCCCTTCAATATGGAACAAAGAGCCAATTTTCTTTCCACTCCAAGTCTTTTCTTCACACATCAGCTATGGAGAACAGAATAGCAAACAACCCTAGGCTGGTATCTGTGCTGCTTCATGCCAGCTCCATTCCACACCTGATCACTGGGACAGAACACAGTTTTGTGCCTTCCCCTTGTCCACACATCAGTAATCCAGGAGAAGGAAAGAATATCAGAGAGTTACATAATTCTTCAAAGGAAACAACAGAGAGGTAAAAAAGTATTGCACAGTATTTATACCAGTCAGAGACAACCAAAGACATGCAGGACATCTGAATGGAAGGTCATGTCCCTGTCCATGGCTACTGGAGCACTAAGACTGTCAAGGATAAAGGCATCAGGGATAATAACTTGCATTAAGGGTACTTGTCCCAGAAGAAGGATAAGCAGGGTCTGTTCAGACAAGAAACTTGGGCTCACTAGTGTGTATATCCAAATAGATCCTGAGCAGTCAGCCCTGCTGCTAAACTGGAATTTTCTGCTTCCCAAATGCTATGCAGAGCCCACCCTAGAATTACTTATCCCATCAGAAAAAAAAATACTTCTTCTCCATCAGCATATTTGTTAGGGAATGCTGCCTGAATCTATACTGATGGTTCAAGCCAAAATACATCCCACTCAAGGCCTGCAGTGATAGCACAAGGGGCAATGAATTTAAATTATAGAGGGTAGATTCAGATTAGACACAAGGAAGACATTTATTATGATGAGGATGGTGACACAGTGGAAAAAGATGTGGGGTCTGCTCCATCCCTGGAACTGGGTTGGCCAGGACTCTGAGCCACCCGATCTAGCTGAAGATGTCGCTGCTTCTTGCAGTGGGGTTTGACTAGGTGGCCTTTAAAAATCCCTTCCAGATGAAATTCTGTGGTTCTGTAACACTGATATTTCCGTGTGGTTTCTCACTTTTGGGTTACACTGGGGAGCACTGGGCTAAAATGTCACCTCTTTATGGCAATTCTGAGGACTTGTTGGTGAATCACAGGACCGGGCCAAGGCTTTTGGAAAACTCTTTTTTGTCTCCTCAGTTATAACCTTCAAAGTGCCAGAATTTTCTCGTGTGTCTAGTGAGAAGGTAAGAGGCAGTGGGCAACAACTGAAACACATTAGATAAGACTTTTTGCTGTGAGGGTGGTTGAACATTGGAGCTGGGTGTCCAGGTGGTTTATTCTCCATCCTTGGATGGATTCAAACCCAACTGGGCAAGTCTTGAACAACATGCTTTAGTTCATCCTACTTGAGCAAGGGTGAATGAAGACAGAAGAACAGGATAGAATGTCTGAGAATGCCTTAAACAACACAAAGTGCTTGAGAACTTAACAGGTTTTTTCTTCAGTTATTTCTGTAGCTCAAAATTATTGTTGAGGGGAAAAGAGCTCTTCTTTGCTACATATGTATCTTTTATAACCCAAGTGTTC